>VWYP01003538.1:59293-71454 GCA_013400435.1 Pycnonotus jocosus
TTATAATTCTGTTGTATAAATACAAACAGAAATTGCATCTCTTTAACAATTGCTTTTTTTAATTTATAAAAAATTACCCTTTTACCTTAAAGTGGCAGAAACGTGCCCTGCTCATGATGGATTTTTCAGTAGATCCTTTTTTCCTCCCCCCTAAAAAAAAAAAAAAATATTTAGGATGTGCCAATGTTCAGAATCACCCAAACCCCTCCTCCTGAGGAGGCAGCTCTGAGTCAGCTGAGTGGGTGTGCAGCTCCATCCAAGCTCCCTTGGGAATGCAATATTCCTAATAAGCAGCCTCTGGAATGTGGGCTCTGGAATTTGCTGCCAGCAATGCTCATTCCCCTTGGCAGCCTTGTGCTGGGAGCAGCTGGATGCCAATCAAGATTCAACAGTAAAATTTGAATTTCCTCCCGTCCCTCCCCGGATCCCTGCGCTGTTTTTCCTCGGAACTCGTGGATCACTCTCAGGGCCAGCCCTGCTCTGTTGGTCTTCAAGAATTATTTGTGCCTCAGAAAAGCCCAGAACAAGGAATTCAGCTGAGGGTGATGGGCTGGCGTGCTGGGAAGGGCTTGGCCGGCCTCCAGACCTCTTGGCACGTTTTCCCAAATTCTGAGCATCCCTCCAGACCTCTCTGAACGCTCAGCAGTTCCTGATGTAACCCTGGCTCCTTCCTGTTTTTCAGGAGATGACTTCTCCCTGATCCAGCAAGAGATCTATATGGTTAAAGAATGCAAACATTGCAACATAGTGGCTTATTTTGGGAGTTATCTCAGGTAAATCTCACTTTTTCTATCCACATTCCTGCTGGTTCTCTCCTAAAACAATCCCAGTCTGGTTTAATCCTTGTATCTTCATTAAATCTTCTTCCAGACCCTTGTGTTTTTTGTTTTTTGGGGTTTTTTTTAAGCCAACCCAATTGGCTTTAAAACCCAAAAGTGACTAATAGTTTGTTTTCTCTGCTGGCCAAAAGGCTGGAATATTTTTATCACCAGGAACAGAACGAAACTTTTCCCTTGGAGCCTCTTGCAACACATCCAGTCCTGCTCACACATTTATCAGTTCTTCATATAAAAGCAGCTCATGATTTCTCTAGAGCAGGATTGCCTTTGGAGATTTTATTTCATTATAGTTGTCTGGGCTGTGAAAGTATGGCTGGGGAGTTCAAAATTTGAGCTGCTGGTAATTACATTTTTCACAGTTCTGGTGTAACAAGAGGCAGAACCAACGTGGTGGCAGCTCACTGCACCTTCCATTAAATATTACACAGGAAATATTCTCAATTTCTGTGGAATTCTGCCATTTATCAATTTGGCTCTGTGGAAATAGAAATCTGCACTTTGCCTCCTTGGTCTTTTCTCTACGAGATTTCATTTTTAGGTTTCTTGGAGAGCTGCATTTAAATGAGCCCTGCAGTCCAAATGGACTCAAACTGAAATTAAATGGTTGAATTTCTAATTCCCTATTTTGAAGGGCATGAAGAGTTTTTTAGATATAATGGGGTTATTTCAATTTAAGAATTTAAACTCTGAGTTTAGTGTGATATTTAATGTCATTTTGCTGATAGCAGATAAACCTCTAAGGTGTTTTATTGTAGAGTTAAAGCACCACCTTTTATGCTTGATAAAGTTTAAATATTTCTCAGGGACTTTGGCATCAAACTTTTGTTTTGATTGGTGAAAATTTATCTTGCTAACATGAGAATTTATATTAATAACAGGAGAATTTGTATTAATAACAGTTTAACTGCTGGTTATATATCAGAATGTGTATTTTTAACAGAAAGTGTTCAAGACTAATAGGAAATAATGTAAATAATGATGATTAACTCTGCTCTGCATCCAGATCAATCAGTTTCTGATGTTTGTGTTTTAATTTTTTGTTTTGGTAGCCGTGAGAAGCTGTGGATATGCATGGAATACTGTGGTGGGGGATCCCTCCAGGACATTTACCATGGTACTTAAGCACTTATTTTCATTTTTTTTCTTTTTGGGAAGCTTTCTGCAAAAAGAACAATAAATAATAAACCTACAGGGAACTGTTGGCACTGGATGTGGGGGATTTGGGGGGCATAAACTGTTTTTTTTAGCTACAATCAGTAAATTCTGAGAGCACTTTCCAGATATGGTGACCAGCATTTTTAATATTTATAATCCTGACATTTTAATATTGACATAATATTTGACATTTCATATTTGACATTTCATATTTGACATTTGATGGCAGAACAGTTGGATCTGGACACTGTGCATGGGGTGAGGAAGGAATTTTCATTGGGAAATCTCAACATTTGATCTTGAAAGGGGAAAATTTCCTCTTATTCCTGCCCCTGTAAAATACCATCTCAGTCTTGTATTATTTTCCTTCCTGAAGTTTCATCTGAAGCTGTTGATGCTGTAGAATAATTTTCTGGAGTTGCTGGAAAAGCATTTGGGGGCTTGCTCTGCCTATGAGTTTTTGGATGCCTGAGCTCTTTCTGCTTTATTTTTCAGCTACTTAAAACAATTCCAAGTCCCTTAGATAGTCCCTGATATGAACCATTCCCATTTCTAATATTAAAATATCAGCAGAAGTCACCTCTGGTTTCCTGACAATACAGAATATTACAAAAATCACTCGTAAAATAATAATTAGGTTCTGTGAAAACAGGTTTTCTTCTCACTGTGGGTATTGTCTTCTGTCATGGTGCTGTTTGGGGGTTTTTTTTGTTTGTTTGGGGTTTTTTTTACAGAAAGCCATTCTGTAAAAGAAGCAAACAAACCCCTCTTTTCAGCTCAGGGTACAATACAGATCATGTCAAACCAGCCCTAACTTTGGCATAGAGAAATCACTTTTTATTGTTTTTTTAAACAACAATGTTATTGATGTTCTGTATGTTGTAAACTGAATTTTTCAATCTTTATTTCCAGTGACAGGACCTCTGTCAGAGTTGCAAATTGCTTATGTGTGCAGAGAAACTCTACAGGTACTGTACTTCTGCAGGTGCACAATAAAGTGCTTATTCCATGTAAATAAAAGCACTTGGGGACAAATTAATTCATTCAGTTCCAGCATTTCTATTGGGAATCAAGCAGCAACCAATTAACCTGTTATTTTCCATACTGTAAATAAAAATGGCCAAGAAATTCTAGTGTGATACAGTGCAAATATTTGCTTAAATTTTGAACTGCCTCCTCACCCTGTGGTGGTAAATTCAATGATGTGTGGGGGTAAAAAACTACATCAGATAAATAAAATTCTCTTTCATTTTGTGGCTGCTGGTAGCAAAGAAATACAAGGTGAAGCATCCCTTATCTGCAAATCTCGAGTGTCTCCACTTCCAAATCAAATATATTGAGAAAATTAAATTTATTCAATGGAAATGGCTTTGTAGGATGTTAACAGAATAATTTATTGTGTCTTTAATTTCCAGGGCCTTGCTTATTTACACATGAAGGGCAAAATGCACAGAGACATAAAGGTAACTTTGGAACCTTGAGAAATTCATCTTACAGTTCCAAGTGCAGGAAAAATATTCCTGATAAAGATTTTAAATTCCTTTTGTTCTAGGGTGCAAACATTCTACTAACAGACCATGGAGATGTAAAACTGGGTGAGTTGCCTGAGTTTTGTACTATGGATTTAAAGCCCTGTGGAGGTGGCACTTGGGGACATGGGGCAGTGGTGGCCTGGGCAGGGCTGAACTCCATAATTTAAAGATCTTTTGCAACCTAAATTATTCCATTATTATTTAGGGAAATAAATGATGATAGAAGGTGATGACAAGCTGTGGATCCATGATTTAAAGGTTATTTCCAACTTAGATTACTCCATGATTATTTGGGGCAATAAATGATGATAGAAGGTGATAATAAAGTATGGATCCTTGATTTAAAAGTTATTTCCAACCTAAATTACTCCCTGATTATTTGGGACAATAAATGATGATGAAAGGTGATGACAAAGTGGATCTATGATTTAAAGGTTATTTCCAACCTAAATTATTCCATTATTATTTAGGGAAATAAATGATGATAGAAGGTGATGACAAAGTGTGGATCCATGATTTAAAAGTTATTTCCAGCTTAGATTACTCCATGATTATTTGGGGCAATAAATGATGATAGAAGGTGATGACAAAGTGGATCCATGATTTAAAGATCTTTTCCAATCTAAATTACTCTATGATTATTTGGGACAGTAAATGATGATAGAAGGTGATGACAAAGTGTGGATCCATGATTTAAAGGTCTTTTCCAACCTAAATTATTCCATTATTATTTAGGGAAATAAATGATGATAGAAGGTGATAATAAAGTATGGATCCATGATTTAAAAGTTATTTCCAACTCAGATTACTCCAGTATTATTTGGGGAAATAAATGATGATAGAAGGTGATGAGAAAGTATGGATCCATGATTTAAAAGTTATTTCCAACCTAAATTACTCCATGATTATTTGGGGCAATAAATGATGATGGAAGGTGATGACAAAGTGGATCCATGATTTAAAGATCTTTTCCAACCTAGATTACTCCATGATTATTTGGGGAAATAAATGATGATAGAAGGTGATGACAAAGTGTGGATCCATGATTTAAAAGTTATTTCCAACCTAAATTATTCCATCATTATTTGGGGCAATAAATGATGATAGAAAGTGATGACAAAGTGTGGATCCATGATTTAAAGATCTTTTCCAATCTAAATTACTCCATGATTATTTGGGACAGTAAATGATGATAGAAGGAGATGACAAAGTGTGGATCCATGGCTAGGCTGTGTAGGAGATGAGAAGTTTTCTATTCTATCAAGAAATCATACTTAATTCATTATTCAGCCACCAAGCCTTTAAGCCTCCTAGATTTTTCTTGGAATTTGCCAGGCTGGCATTACCTGGATTTCAGTTTTTATCCCTGATCAGGATGGCAGTTGTCCTTTTGAGTCTCTGAGGATCTTGTGGAAAAGTGGGATCTGATCCTGGTTCTGAGTGTGGTGTTGGACAATTCCAGAGGTGGAGGAGAGGAAAACTCCGAGGTCTGCAGGGAAAAGCTGCCATGGGATGTCACCATCCCACTGGAATCAGGGACTTCAACCTCCAGACCCCTGTGGGGAGCCAGAAATGCTGTGATGGGAAAGGACAGGGAAAAACAGCAGTGAAACCTGGACACTGAGAGGAGATTCTGTGGGTTTTTATCTCCTTTTTGTCTGTTTGAGCCGGGATTAAACCCTTGAAGTGACGCAGTTCATGTTTGGACTCAGATGTTTATCAATTCTTATCCATGTTACAGTCTCACAGGCTGTGAGTTCTGCCTAACAAGGTAGAAAATGGTTCTATATCTCTTTCCAAGGTCTTTTAAGCACAAATTGTCCAGTTATGAAATGACACCTAAATTATTTTTACTTTTAACCCAATAACCAAACACCCATGGCCCACAATGAGGATTTTTCTACCCAATTTCAAAAAACCACCCAAACCCATGGAGAAAAAGGTGAAAAAGGACTCAGCCTCTGCCCTGAATCCTCCACCTTGCTTTATCTCTATTCCTGCATTCTAAACCCTCAAACTCTGAGTTTTGCCCCCTGTGATATCACACACTTCTATCCAAACTCCACCCCCACAATCCCAGCGCTGTCACTCAATTTTGGGAGCCTTTTCCACGGCCTCAGGTCAGTGCAGGGTTTGCTTGGGGGCCAGAGCCTGGCAGCACAGAGAGCCTGGAATTCTCAGTGCCCAGGGGTCCAACAAGATTCCACTCCCTGCATTAACCTTGGGATGCTCAGTGGTACCTGCCTTTTGTCTGGGTGGAATTTCCCAAGTTATCCTCCAGCTTTTATGCCACAAATCAATTTTAAAAAAAGGGATTTAAATTATTTTTGCATCTGCAAGACCACCTGATGTTTGAGAGTTCTGGGGGCAAGGGATGGTTGGCCCTTAGACAGAGTCTCCAGATGCCCCATCACAGTTTCTCCATAAATAAGACACAGAAGATGCTTTTTCCAAGGCATGATGCTGTTTTTCCTCTTAAATCGAATATCCACAAATTCTGGTTGATGTGTTGTGAGATGGAAAAATGATCTAAGAGAGGAGCTGTGTGTAGAAAGAAAACTCTTTGATTTGAGGTCATGTCAGTGAAGACATCAATGATCCAATCTGCAACTGTTTCCCTTAATGAATTTTTAATTTGAATGAGACATGTGATTGCTCTTTCATAACACAGGAAGATTTGGGGTCTTCAACTGTGAGTTTTAAGGCTCTGATGGTTTGATTTTGTTTTCCAGCTGACTTTGGGGTAGCAGCAAAAATAACAGCCACTATTGCAAAGAGAAAATCCTTCATTGGCACCCCTTACTGGTAAGAAACCACTTTGATTGCTGTGCTGCAAAGCTCAGCCTATATTTATGCCAAAAATCCTCAAACACACACATGTGTCTCTAGAAATGGCAGAAATTCCCTTTCTTCCAAGGAAAATGCCCAAAGGGTAAAAATCTGGGAAGCACTGATTGGAGCAGATCTGTTTGCTGTAATAAAAGATATTTGAGGCAAGGTTGTTGTTTCTCCCAAATTTTTTTTTGCAGAATATCCTCCTTTTTTTTTGAGGGATACCAATGGTTATTTAGTTTCTCAGCCTTACATTTTTAGTGACTAAAATAGTAAATAATAAATTTAGTGACTTAAAATTTCTGTGCAGGAAGGAAACCAGATTTTCAAAGTTACTTCTTAATCATCCCAACTGATGAATGTCTGCACGAGGCAGCATTTAATATGCAAATCACCATTGTGAATCTCGAGCTGGATTAATATGCAAATTGAGCTGGGTTTAGGCATCACTGGGATGCAGAGGAGCTGCCTGGGGTGGTGGTTTTGGGGCAAACAGCTTCATCCACACTGTGGCTTTTAAAATTGTTGTTGCTCATTTCCCTGAGCTTGGTGCTATTCCCAGCAGCCCCCAAAACACCTCTGGGTGCTCCCCAAGGACATCTCAGGGGGGATTCCCTGTTGGGAATGTGTGGCCAGAGGTGATCCAGATCCATCCCCTCTTCTAAGAAGCTTTTTTTTAATTAGGATTTTATTATTAATATGGATCTTATTTAGATCCAGAAGCAGCTTTTAAGTACTTTGTGTCTCTACCTTGCTCTTTAATGTGACTTTTTTTTGCCGTGTTTCTTTTTTTTGTTTTTATATTGTATTCAGCACATTTATTGTGTCCCTTAGTTTGTGTTCAGAATTTCAAAAGATTATATCTGCTGTGCAAAACATATGAAGTTCACATTAATTGTCCTTATTAATACTTACTAATATCTTCCAGAAGAAATTTCTAGAAGTTTAGGAAAAAAAAACAAACAACCAAACCCCTGAAATACATACTTTGAAAAATACTTAAAATAATAATACGAACTTGAATAATTTAAGTTAATAATAACTTGAATCAGTATCAATTAAAAATATCAAGTTAATAATAACTTGAAACAAATTGGATCCTCATAAGTGTATAGCTTAAATTAGTGTACAGTGTTTTATGTATAGTTGAATAAAAACTTTTAAAGTGTTTCTGTACTGATCAAAACCCAGTTTGAACATAAAATCCTTAACTTACTCCATCAGACATAAAAATATTTGTATTCCTCCTGTTCATCTCTCCCCACCCCCTTCTTTCTTTCTTGGGGGGGAATACAAGATATTTTAAATTATAAATCGCTGCCGCAGACATCCAATAATTACACATTTCATCTAATTCTTTTCAATTCTTTTCAATTCTTTTCAATTCTTTTCAATTCTTTTCAATTCTTTTCAATTCTTTTAATTCTTTTAGTATGTGCACAGTTCTGTAATTCTCCTTGAGGGCAGAAACTGAAGAGGGAGGGTTGTTTTTGCAGGATGGCCCCCGAGGTGGCGGCGGTGGAGAAGAACGGGGGGTACAACCAGCTGTGCGACATCTGGGCCGTGGGCATCACCGCCATCGAGCTGGCAGAGCTGCAGCCACCCATGTTCGACCTCCACCCCATGAGGTTTGTGCCCTGGGGGCTCCTCTGCCCTCCAGCACCATCCTGAATCCCAGCAGGAATTGGCAGGATTCAGCAGGAGCTTCTCTGGAGCTCAGAGCGAGAAGCTCGCGCCGAGATTCCTTCACCGAATGTCTGTTCTCGTGTCTGTCTTTAAGGCATCAATCTGCTAAAATCTTGCATTTGGAATGGAAATTCTAAGCAAAATCTTGAGATTGTTGAATTTTAGGTGGTACCTGGCCTAGTGGAAGGTGTCCCTGCCCATGGAAGGGGGTTGGAACCAGATGGGATTTAAGATCCTTTCCATCCCAAACCATTCTGGGATTCCAGAATGAAGAATCTGATGAAGGACAGGGACAGATTTACTGGTGATAGAAAATAACTAGAGAAGCCATAAATATTAGGATATTTAACTTCTAAAGGATTTTAAAATTTTTAATTAATTAATTAATTAATGAGTTATTATTATTAAAACTTTCATATTTTTAAGGATTATGGCACTAAAAATATTTTATTTAAAGATAAAATGTACAGATTCCCTGTGTCTCTCCTTTAACCCAGTGCAAACTCCAATCCAGTTTCACCACTATGATTCTCACCATAAAGTATCAAAGAATATAGATTTTAGAATGATTTTTGTTTTAATCACATATCATTCTTTCTTTCCTTTTAGGGCTCTGTTTTTAATGTCAAAAAGTAATTTTCAACCACCAAAGCTAAAGGAAAAAGCAAAATGGTAGGTGGAGCTCCTTCCTTTGATGCATATTTTATTGGAATTGCATGATCCTTAAAGTCCCTTCCAACCCAAACCATTCTATGATTTTATAGATAAAGGGAAAAAATATTTTTTATTATTATTAAAGAAGAGATCCCTCCTTGGTGCTCTTAATTCCTGTCCTGGGGCACTTTCCCCTGTCATTAGGACAGGTAATGGTTTAATCCTTTCCTGGTTTCTTTACCCTGTGAGAAATTCCTGGTGCCATTTTCGGTTTATTTTTTGTACCAAAATGTTTTCCATGCAAGTTCCATCAATCAAATGGGGTTTTTTCCCTTATTTTGTTAACTTGGAAATGCAATTATCCAAACCTGACGTGAGATACCTGCACAACATTCTCTCGTAATCTGCTTAGCAACTGAATTAAAATTAATAATACCTGGAAAAAAATTCAACATAAACCCTCCTTTTCTTTAAGGTCAGCAACATTCCATAACTTTGTCAAAATAGCACTTACAAAAAACCCAAAGAAGAGGCCGACAGCAGACAGACTTCTCTCTGTAAGTGATCTGGGACGTTTGGTGACCTCAGGAAGGGATCTTTGGCTTCAAAATGAGGAACAGAGCAGTAGGAAACCAAAGGGAAACCAGTTTTCTTTAGTCTTACAACTCAGTTGGTGAAATCTGAAGGAAAAACTTAACGATCAGCTGTTAGCAAGTGGATTTTGTTCAGGATTTTTTCACGGTTTTGTACAATTTTTTGGCCAATTGTAGAAATTGGCTTCGTGTTCTCAATCTTTGCCTTCCTGCAAGCGGCTGCCACGGCCTTGGAGCTGTGTAGAAGTTGGACTTTCGTGATTCCCTGAAATTTCAGCATGAAATTCTGGATGTATCTCTGCTTCCCCAAGCTCTGAACTACTGATGTCAAAAAATTAATTATTGATTTAATTCGAGTTTAATTTGCAAGTGGCCCAGAGCGTGGCGTTCCCATCTTTATGTTATTAGAAACTCCAGCATTAAGGAGTCATTAAATAACAACTGAACTTCCAGAAAGCACAAAAAAAAATCAGCAATTCTATTGAATGTTTATTACTGGAAGTTATCTATTAATTACATGCTAAATCTTCTTTTTTTGTGTGTTTTTCCTGTGGTAACAGCACAGCTTTGTGGGGCAGCCTGGTCTCTCGAGGTCTTTAGCAGTTGAGCTGTTGGACAAAGTCAACAACCCCGAGAACCACACCCACTACGGGGAAGTGGATGATGACGATTTTGAGGTGAGAACATCTTTTTATTCTCTGCCTTTCGATGGGACAGGCAGTTTAAAAGCCCTGCTTTGCTTTGGCGAGGTGAGATTGAAGCTCAGGCAGTGGCTGCTCCTGGTTTTTGTTGGTTTGGTTGGTGCTGGATGCTCTTTGCTCACCTCTCGTCCCATCCCTGCAGCCTCACTCCGTTATCCGGCACACGATCCGCTCCACCAACAGGAACATCCGGGCAGAGAGAACAGCATCCGAGATCAACTGTGAGTTCCTGCTCTGCTTTCCCCCTTTTTTTGGGGAGTGATTTCCCTCTGGTGTGGTCCTTTCCAAAAAATCTCTTTCCGTGTGGGAAGCAAAACCTGGAGAAGCAGTGTATGAATCTCCTGTAATAATTATTCCAAACTAAAATTAACGTTAATATTAATAAATATTAATTTATTATGGGAATCCACCAGATGGATTTAAGCTGGAATGCTGAAGGTGTTGGGGTTTTATTGAATGTTTTGGGGGTTTATCTGCAGGTTTGATCAAAAGCTTTTGGTAGCACTGGCAGCTCCCCTGCACCACCTGCATCACACTCTGGGAAATTTGCTCTTGAGGAGCCCTTCTCTTCTTTCACGTGCATTTCAAAGTGACAAGTGGTTAAAGAGTTACGTTTTTGTGACTTGGTGTTTGCTTTGGGCCTTTCTTGTGGGTTTCATATTTGCAAATTCAAGCACTCACACAATGAGGCTGACAGTGAAGTGCTGCTCATTTGAGAGGCAAATTCAGAGTTGTGTACACAATGTTTAGGTCTGTTCCTACCTGCATTTCACTGTAGTGAGCACTGAAAGGATCCCAGTGCAAGATTCGTTTGTATTAATGATGAAATGATTTTATTTTGTAGTTGATAAGCTGCAGTTTGAGCCCCCTCTACGGAAAGAAACAGAAGCTCGGGATGAAATGGTAAGGACAAGTTTGGGGGTTCCTTTATTTATTAAAATCTTCAATATTTTGTGCTTCAGCCCTTAGCAGCTTGCTGGGAAAACATTTTTAAAGTTCCCCTAAGTGACCTTTACTGCATTTTTCACCATCAGTTTCTGTTTTCCTGTTACTTATTGCTGCTCAATCTGGACATGACACCATTTCCAGGTGCTGTTTTTAACTCTAAGAAGAAGAAAATAGGTTATCAATAATTGTTTTGTAGGTTGTAAGATGCTATTTCTCTTTGGAATTTGATTTTACTGCTTGTGAGTTGTTCTGCAGGGCTGGGGAATCCCTCAGGCCTCTTTGTGTGTGGTGGTTAAGGTACTTTAGGATAATTTAGTTTGACAGGGGGGAAATAAAATGACAATTTCTGCATCTTCAGGTCGTGGCAGCTGGCAGTGGCTTTGCTTCACATTGGAATCCTTTTGTTGATGGAAGCAACAAGTAAGTACAGATAAACCCAGCTTTTATTTCTGTGACTTATTATGAAACTGAAAGAAAAATGAGTTCTGTTAAAAAAATCAAGCCATAAGCTCTGATCCACTTTAATATTGATAAATTAAGGAGATGTTCCCCAGTATGCAGCCCTCCTTTCAATTCTCTTGGAGTGTGACTTTTAATCTCTTTTAGCCACCACCAATGGCTCTTTTTAAGTTTGTAGGTGGGAAGTGAAGTGTAAAAGCACGACCAGGACAGTGACATAACACAGCCACAGTGAATTTCCTGCAGCAGAGCTGAGTTCAGGATCCTGCTCTGGCCTCACACTTCTCTTCTGAGCCATGCCTGTGGTTGTGACATCCTGTGACAGGGCCTGTGCACAGCCCTGAACTCGAGAAAGGGAAGGAGAAACCAGTTGTGAATATTGAGTTTTACCAAGCTCAGTAACTCCTCCTGCTGTGGGTGTCATTTATAACTCAGCCATGGAGTGTTTTGGGGTGCAGTATTTTAGGGGAAGATGTGTTTATAGCTGCTTTCCCTGGCATAAAGCAGGCCTGAAGTACAGGAGCACAACTCTCTCCAAGTTAGGATTGATTTTTTTCAATCTCTACCTTCCTTTTGCTGCTAAAAAGTGGATTCTGCCTTTAAAGGCAATCCCTGGATTTGCAGGCAGGAGAGTGTGGAGGTTCAGATGTAGGGAAAGATGATATCTGAGCACAAATCATTGCTCAGCTCAAAGAGCCTGGTTCCCATCTTTATTTGGAACTCAGCAGCAGACAGTGAATTTCTCTGGCTTTTTTTTTTTTT
>VWYP01003538.1:71460-107920 GCA_013400435.1 Pycnonotus jocosus
ACACGAGAAAGGTTATTTTTTTGTTTTTTTTTTTTTTTTTTTTTTTTTTTTTTTTTTTCTGCAGATAAAAGTCTTGCATAAGCTGTCAGCTGACATTACAGCCCCCTGGAAAGCTGCTGGAGATTGCCAGGATTTCAGCCTTTTTAACATCCTGGTTTTCCTGCTCCCACTCTGCTTGGAGCAGGAGTTTAAGGGGGGCTCTGGGCATGAAATTTGAGGGTCTCTAGGCCTGAATTTTGGGGGGCTCTGGCTCTCCCCTCCTTGTGCCCTGGGTTTGTTTGTGTGACCCTGCTGAGCTGTGGATTGGAGCCGTGCTGGCAGTGCTGGATTTTTCTGCAGACAGCTGGAATCTGTGAGCTCCAGGAGCAGGGAGGGAAGCTCCTCCTGGCACAGGGGCTCAAGGATTTGATCCTGTTCCTGTGGCTCTGTCTGGAGCAGGCTGTGCTAAAGCTACACCAACCATTGCCAGGGCTGTAAATCAATAAATAGGTACGAGCTTGCATTTGGAAGGAGGGCAGGGACAGCAGTGCTGGATGGTGGATCCGTGCTGCTCACTTGGAAACCACTTCCAGTTGGAAAGATAAACAGGAAATGCATAACTCCTCTGTCCCAGCAGTTCTGAGTAATCCCTGGGATGTCCACAGAGGATGTGTGCTGGGGGGTCCTTGCTTTTCATGCCTTTTATCCCACTGGATGCTGAGGGATATCTTTGACTTTGGAATTTTTTGGCTGGAAAAGGGAATACCAGAATGTGCTGCTGGTGATTGAACTGATCCCTCGATTCTCTCACTGCAGCATTTTCAAATTACTTTTGTAATGTAATTTTAATATGTAATTTTAATGGTTGGAAGGCATGGTGGAGGTGGTTTTTATTGATGGTTTTCATAGAATACCAGAATGGTTTGGGTTGGAAGGGACCTTAAAGCCCATCCAGTTCCAGCCCCTGCCATGGGCAGGACACTTTCCACTATCCCAGGTTGTTCTAAGCCTCATCCAGCCTGGCCTTGGACACTTCCAGGGATCCAGGGGCAGCCACAGCTTCTCTGGGTAACAAGAACCTTTCAAAAAGAAAGCTTTTTTCTCCTTTAAAGTTTTTAATAGTTCCTGTTGGCAACTGTCTGCTGCTTTCCCTCAGAAGTGACTTGCAGAGATATTTCACTTTAATCCAATTTTGGCTGGGTTTTCCTGGTCGTTGCCCTTTCAAGACACAGCTTGAAAATTGCCATTTTGCAAAATTTTATCAGGGTTTTTTTTTTTTTTTTTTCAAGGTTATATTTCTCAGTGCTGCTTTGATCCTTCAGTCACAATTTCTTCTTTTTTTCTTTTTTTTTTTTTTTTTTTTTCCTTAATTTTNNTTTTTTTTTTGTCCCTGAAGCTTTGAAACCAAAACTCCCACTGTAGTGGGAAACAGTCTGGGTCTTTTGTCTCTATGTATAAATAAGGAAACTTCCCTTTAAAGGCTTTTCTCCATTTGTCTCCCAGTTACTTCCTCTGTTTTTTTTTTTTTTTCTCTTTTTGTATCATACTGTTGTTAGACCTTTCAACAATATTTAAAATACCAGGTATGGAAAGGAAAGCTGATGGTGTGCCAGAGAGATCCAGTGATTTTTATGGGGTAAGGAGAAGGAAAGGAATTCACAGAGTGGCAAAGGGCTTAGAGCAGTGAATGATTTGTTTTGCAAAGGGCTGGGAGATGCTTGTGGTGAAACTCAGTGACATCAGGGATGGGTTGAGTTGCACGTGCCGACCTCAGAGCCGAGCTCTTAATTTTATCAACGTTCTGCCTTAGGGGACTGCTCACAAAATTTGGCGATGGCAGTGAAGATGTTGAAGAGTGAGTGGATCTCCTTCCTTGCACAGTTGCTCTGCTCCAAAACCTCTTCCCTAAAAGTGCTGCAGGAGGTTTTGCCCCTCACCAAGCAAGGGGCTGCTGCTCTCCCAGCCTAACACACACTTGGCTCCTTCCCTGCTCCTCAGGAGAATTCCCAAAGCTCTGCTTTCTCCCCTGCTCTCCTTCCTCAGTTACCTTACAGTCCCTGTGGAGGTGCCTAAGACATAAAAGCAGATTTTTATGATGAATCCATCAGCCATGAGCGAGGCCTGGTTGTGACAGGATGTGCAGATGATCCTGCCCAGCTCAGGTGGCCAAAATGTTTGTGTGATCCAAAAGCAAGGCTGCAGAGTGGGATCACAGAATGGTTTGGTTGGAAGGGACACTAAAAATCATCCAGTTCCAGCCCCCTGCCATGGGCAGAGATGTTTTCCTCTATCCCAGGTTGCTCCAAGCCTCATCCAGCCTGGCCTTGGGCACTTTCAGGGATCCAGGGGCAGCCACAGCTTCTCTGGGCCTCACCACCCTCCCAGGGAAGATTTTCTTCCCAATATCTCACTTACATCTACCCTTTTCCAGCTTAAAACCATTCCCCCTTGTCCTGTCACTCCAGGCCTTTGTCTAAAGTCCCTCCAGCCTGAGATGCAGTCCCTGAATGTATATTGATTTACAAACTTCAAACATCCTTCCCCACAGATTGCTCTATAACACTGGTATTTATGAAAGGAGTTTATTAAAATCCAACACTTCTAACGAGATTAATGAGCTTCTCCCCTGCTCTTGCATTTCTAGTTTAACCCTGTGTGTGCAAAGCTCTGCTCTGCCTTTTCTGTGCCTCTGGTTCATCTTATTTCCAGTCCTCAGGGAGTTCTGCCTTTGGTTTCACTGTTGCCCTTTTCATTGCAGGTCGACGCTAAAGCGAGCTGGGCCACCCCCGCTGCCTCCCAAGGTGAGGAATGTGGGATTTCAGGGATTTAGCCAGGCTGGGATGGCCTCTTTTTCTGCATTCTGCCTGTGACACTCCATCAGAGAGGAACCTCTGGAATTATTTTGCTGTCAGATGTTCTATTTTCATAGAACCACGGATCTGCTGAGCTGGAAGGGACCCACAGGGATCACCCAGTGCAGCTCCTGGCTCTGCACCCCAACAATCCCACCCTGGGCATCCCTGGTGGATGTCCAAACACTCCTGGAGCTCTGGCAGCCTCGGGAATGTCACCAGTCCCTGGGGAGCCTGGGCAGTGCCAGCACCCTCCGGGGGCAGAACTTTCCCTAAAATCCAACTAAACTCCCCTGGCACAGCTCCAGCCATTCCCTCAGCTCCTGTCCCTGCTCACCAGGGAGCTCTTTATCTTTTTTATATTGTGGTACCCAAAATCACCCACACATTTCAAAAGCTGATACATTTTTATGCAGCAACAGCCTGACTTTAATTCACCTTGCTCTTCCCAGGTGCCATTCCCAACTCCTCACATTCCCCAAGTAACCATTCCCCTCTTGGCTTCCTTGCAGCCCAGGATGAACAGTTACCCCGAGGAAAACCTCCCGGATGACAACAGATGCCAGACAATAAAACACTTCCCAGACCCCCAGAGCAGAGCCCCAGCAGCCCACAGGAGACAGAGCATCCCAGTTTGTGGCCCCCAGGCAGATTCCTGCCCCATGGGGATGACCAGCAGCATCAGCAGCCCTGGATTGCTCACAGCCAGATACAGCGACCTGGGTAAATAAATGCCTCACCTGTCCTAAAGCTGCCTGGCTCCTTGCAAAAGGAATTCCTTCCAGAGCCAGCTGTTCCAGTGGATAATATTTTACACCAAGCTGATCACGAGGTGAAGTTTTCCTTTTATCATGTGTGGTTCTTATTTAGAGCCATTGCCCCGTGGTGGGAATGTTCTTCCCAAAATAAAGACACTCAGCCAGTCAATCCCATTACTGTGCCTGCAGGAACAGGAGAAAAACAATGAATGTGTGGGGAGGACCCTGCCACAGGAGAAAAAACAATGAATGTGTGGGGAGGAGCTTGCCACAGGAGAAAAAACAATGAATGTGTGGGGAGGACCCTGCCACAGGAGAAAAAACAATGAATGTGTGGGGAGGAGCTTGCCACAGGAGAAAAAACAATTAATGTGTGGGGAGGACCCTGCCACAGGAGAAAAAACAATGAATGTGTGGGGAGGAGCTTGCCATAGCTTTATTCTCAGTGGGATTTGTCCCAGGGAGGGTTTGGATAACGGGAAGCTCTGCTGGGAAAGGTTCAGCTCCCTGAGATGTGGCTGTGGAATGTCAGAGCTCACTGCTCCACTCCAGCTCAGCACAGGGGAGAAGAGATTTTCTCTTTCACTCTGTCAAAGCATGCCTGGGCTCCTTTTCAGGCAATGGCAACGGGATGCTCAAACACATCGAGGAGAACGCAGAAGGACCTGGACAAATCCCTCAGCTGCCACGGAAAAAGGAGAAGAGAGATTTCCCTGTAGGTGTTGGGACTCTGGGGCTGATGTCACTGTCATGTCCCTGAGCTGATCAGGGCACAGGAAAGGTTTTAAAATCTTTCTTTCTTCCCACAGAAACCAGCAATCAATGGTTTGCCTCCCACTCCGAAGGTGCTGGTAAGAAATCCATGGGCACTGGGGAATTATGGAAACCTCCTCTCTCTTCTGGTGTGGAAGGTTTATGCCAACTCACTTGGGTGGGATTTTCTGCATCTCCAGCCAGTTGCTTTTCCAGTGCTGAATCCACAGTATTTCTTTCCATTTTTAAAAACCTTCCTGTCACTGTTCAGTTTGGATTGGTGAAGGGTTGGAGGCTTCCTTGGCTCTGTGAGTTTTGATCTCCAGTGGCAGCCCCTGCTTAGGAAGAGAAATGGGAAAGTGTTGTAGTGATGAGAGGGTTTTGCCTGTTTTCCCTTCATGTGCCATTTTATAAGCACTCAATACTCATATTTTTTTTATATTCAGTAAATAATAGTCAATATTCCTATAATACAGAATAATTTAGATTGGAAAAGCCCTCTAAGATAACTGAATTCCCCCAGCACTGCCAAGGCCACCACTGAGCCGTGTCCCCAACTGCCACATCCACACAGATTTTAAATCCCTCCAGGGTGTATTGTTCTTACCCAGTAGATACCTGAAGTTGTTGAGACCATTTTGAGCCCTCTTTGCATTTTAGAATGTCCATAAATTGAAATTCAAAGGTGTGAAAGGCTGTGTGTGTTCAGCTGTGTGTGAGTGGCCAGGAACTCAACTCCTCACGCTCTAAATTCGTTTCAGGTTTCAGTTTTGGTGTCTTTCAGATGGGAGCCTGTTTTTCCAAAGTCTTTGATGGTTGTCCTTTGAAGATTAATTGTGCAACTTCATGGATACATCCAGATACTAAAGGTAAAACCATCTTAGGTTTGCTGATGGGCTTGGGAAAGAAAATAATTTGTGAAGTTATTTTAGGTTTGCATTTGAAACCTCCCAAAGCAGGAAGGAAATAACTCCCTTTGCATTGATTTTTCAGATCAGTACATCATCTTTGGCACAGAAGAAGGGATCTACACTCTGAATTTGAATGAACTTCACGAAGCAACCATGGAACAGGTGGGTTCTGGTGGCTTGAACACACACAACAGATTTGGGGATATTCTGGAGCAATGAAGTTTGGCACTGGAGGGAGAAGGTGGATACCAAGCTCTGGAGCTTAAATGATCCCATCAAAGCCAATAATCTGAAAATTATATCTTCCCTGACCTGCCTGTGTTTTTTAGTTGCTGCTTGTGTGTAACACTGCTGTCAAATCTTCCATCTCCTTGGAGAACAATTCCCTGCCCCTTCTCCCTCCATTCCATCCCCACTAGATGGCACATTGCAGCTCCTCATTTAATCATTTAATTCAGCTGCTGTTATTATCCCTAAGAAGCTTTTCCAGGGCTCTCTAACCTTTTCCAAAGCCATTTGATGCAATCATGGTCTTAAATCTGGTGTTCCAGAGTCAGGATGTTCTCAGAATCCCATTCCTTGTGTGTTTTCCTAAATTATTTCATCTAACAGTTTTCTCTGGGCTTTTCCACGTGCTTTTTTATGTCCCAGTGAAAGGCTGGCTATACCAGTGGTGGGTAGGGAGATTCAATCCACTTCAAACACAATTTCCTTTTCCATGAGAGCATTCCCAGCTGGCTGAGGTCAGGTGTGACCCCCTCAAACCCCACAGACTTCTGCCACACCACTTGTTCCCACATTTCCTTTCATCCATTTGATGATTTCTCCTCTCCAAATCCACATTCTGAACTGTTTTCTCCAGCTTTTAATTCTGGTTGCATCTTCCAGAGTGCTTCCTGTCTGTCCAAAGTTAATATCTCCCAGTTCCAGGAGGTTCTTTTTATTCCATTTGTAGTTTTTCAGTGGAAACACTGAATAAACCCAAAGCTATTTTGTAAAACAGAAAATTGCTGGGAGATACTCAGAGTTTGTGTCCAACCAGTTGGATTTTTTTCTTTCTACACTTTCTCCTACACCTATTTTCTCACTTTTCATGTGGGAGTGGCACACTGGACAAAGTGTTCTAGAATCATGGAATGGTTTGGGATGGAAGGGAGCTTAAATCCCATCCATTTCCACCCCTGCCATGGCAGGGACACTTTCCACTGTCCCAGGCTGCTCCAAGCCTGTCCAGCCTGGCTTATTCCAACATTCCATGATCTGTCTGTGCAGTGCTAAGGCTCCAAAACAGGGAATAAACAGAAAAGATGGGATTTTCTCAAGTGTGGATCCCTGCAGAAATGGGGATGGAGGTGGAACAGGCAGAGAAAATCACAGTTAAAAATTCCTGTGTGTTTCTATTAATGGAATTATTTCCTTTTTTCCCAGTTATTTCCTCGAAAGTGCACCTGGCTCTACGTTATCAACAACACCCTGATGTCCCTGTCAGGTGAGTGCAAACAGAGGGTAATTATGTGTAAATTAAGACAATTCTAGATAAATAGGAACATTTAAATTCGTGATTGAATGCAATGTATTTGGTCAGTCTGGACATGAGAAGAAGGCTCCAGGGAGAGCTCAGAGCCCCTGGCAGGGCCTGAAGGGGCTCCAGGAGAGCTGGAGAGGGACTGGGGACAAGGGATGGAGGGACAGGACACAGGGAATGGCTTCAGATTGGAAAAAGGGAGATTGGGCTGGGAGATTGGGCTGGGATATTGGGAAGGAATTGTTCCCTGGCAGTGGCCAAGGCCAGCTTGGACAGGGTTTGGAGCAGCCTGGGACAGTGGAAGGTGTCCCTGCCATGGCAGGGGATGGGATTTTGTGTCCCTTCCAACCCAAACCACTCTGGGATTCTGTGCTCCTAAAACAAAACCTGTGTCCCTTTCAAGGAGAAGGAGGTGACTTTCAGATACTGCTGATTCAGCAGCTTTGTGCTTGGATTTACTGATTCCTGGGCACTCAGAACATTCCAGACAGGAATGAGGCTCTGTGCCATGGAGGCTGATGGTGAGACTGTGCCTTTAAACCTGCAGGATTTATATAACATTTGTCCTGGTTTATAGATAAGAAAATATCTCTAGGAAAATATCTGTAAGAAAATAAGAAAATACAATTTATTGTTGTTTTATAATTACTGCCTTTAAAAAATGTTTGCATAAAAGTAACTGTAATGAAATGAGCTCTGATCTTCTCTCTGTACTCATTATTATTTTTATTTTGTTTTCTTTTTCTTCTTATCTGGACTTGACCTACCTGACACCTGTTTGTAGAAGGTAATTTTCCCACAATTGCATTTTCCTGAGCATTGCAGTTCTGTGCTGGAGGAGTGGCTGAGTTGTCAACTGTGCCTTTCTCTCTTAACAGGGAAAACATTCCAGCTCTACTCCCATAATTTAATAGCCTTGTTTGAACAAGCCAAAAAAACAGGATTAGCTGCTCATATTCAAACCCACAGATTTCCTGACAAGATATTACCAAGGTACAAACCTTTCACTTATAGACAATGATTAATAAGTGAAAATAGCCATAAATTGTGTTGGTGCTGTTGAGTTGGTGCATGAAGGGCCCTGACATCTGTTGCTGATGCTTTTTTTTTTTTTTGGTGATCATTATTCCAGGAAATTTGCCTTAACAACCAAGATCCCTGACACAAAAGGATGCCACAAATGCTGTATAGGTGAGCAAACAAATCCAGCTTTGCCATTTTTACATCCACCAACAGCCTCTCTGTTTTGTCACCTTGGCTCAAGGTGTGGCCCAGTTCCAACCTGTAGTGAGGAAAACTTGAATATTTTCCACCAAGGAAGGATCAGTAGGAATAAAAACTCTTGGGAATTGGTGGATTTTTCTGCAGAACAGAATTTTCTGTTCTGCACAACATTTGTCCTTTCCAGTGCTGGCCCTGGTGCTGTGTGAGATCAAAATCATGGAATTATCAAGGCTGGAAAAGCCCTCTGAGATCATCCATCACTAACTCACCTCCCCAGGGGCCACATCTGCAGATTGTTCCTTTCCACCCCTAAAAATGAACAGAAAGCTGCACACTTGGAGATCCTGTCCAGCTCATCTGAAGTGCCCACAACAGCCACATTTACAAATAATTCCTTAAATCAGGCTGCTCCTGTGTTTAAAAAACCACAGAGATCCTGTTCAGCTCATCTGAAATGCCCACAACAGCCACATTTAGAAATAATTCCTTAAATCAGGCTGCTCCTGTGTTTAAAAAACCACCCCCAAACCCTTCCTCATGGATTTCATGAGCTCTCCAGGAGCTTCCCACCTTTCCCTGCTTGGGAATTTTTTTATCCCAATCCCAGCCTGACCCCAAGCTCTCCCTCCTGGCTCTCACAGCCCCAGGCAGAGGCACTGCAGCTTTTTCTGCCCACTCAGCCTCTGAACTGGGACTCCAGGAATGCAACTGGTTATTAATTAAAGCTGTAATTGAATTGATCTGGAATGTGGCACAATGCTAATCACCGTGGATGTTGGAATGGGAAGGCAGAAGGCAACAAGTGGGAAACTGATGGAACAAGATGGGCTTTAAGGTCCCTTCCAAGCCTAATCATGCCATGGTATAATTTTATAATGCTATTTCTTAACTCGTTGTAAAGATAGCTGTAGGGTTCAGTTTTTTTTTCAAGTATGCATTGAACTTGCAGGGCTTTAAAATGCCTTTTTAATTTTTTTTAAAATTTATTTTATATAGTACGAAATCCATACACAGGCCACAAGTACCTGTGTGGTGCATTGCAGTCTGGAATTGTTCTGCTTCAATGGTATGAGCCAATGCAGAAATTCATGTTAATAAAGGTAAGCATTTACTTTTAGTTCAGTTCAATAATTATCCAGTTGTTGAAATAACCTTTGCAGAGTTTGTGATGGAAAGCACACCTCGGGCTGGTGCCATTTGTGGGTTTGTGAGCACTTGAAAATCTGGCTGGACACATTTTGACTCAGAAAATCTTGTGACTGAAGTAATTTAAGTAATATAAAAATGCTGGATCAAACCCAGCACTGGCAACAACAGACCATGATCCACCTCTGCCCAGCTTCCAAAGCAGTGAAAATCTTGTATATTTATACTTTGTGCATGTTGTTGCAGAGTCATTTCAGGGTGAAAACAAACTCACCGAGCCCTGCTGATGTTTTGTTTTGCTTCGTTTTGTTTCCCAGCACTTTGATTTCCCCCTGCCCAGCCCTCTGCACGTGTTTGAGATGCTGGTGATCCCGGAGCAGGAATACCCCATGGTGTGTGTGGCCATCTCCAAGGGCACCGAGCCAAACCAGGTGGTGCAGTTTGAGACAATCAACCTGAACTCTGCCTCCTCCTGGTTCACAGAGATCGGGGCAGGTGAGGCCCTCGCTCCCTCTGCCTGCTGCTTTGGTGGCTGGGAATGTTGGAATGTTGGATATTCCTTCCTTGGAGTCCTTTGGAAACCCTTTAGGCTTGGCAGCTTCTCTGCCTGAGGCAGATCTCAGATTGGCAGAACCTGGAAAAGATGAGAGAGGGATTGGGGATAAGGGATGGAAGGACAGGACACAGGGAATGGCTTCAAATTGGAAAAGGGGAGATTTGGGTGGGAGATTGGGAAGGAATTCCTGCCTGGGAGGGTGAGGAAACCCTGGAATAGAATTCCCAGAGCAGCTGTGGCTGCCCCTGGATCCCTGGCAGTGCCCAAGGCCAGGCTGGACAGGGCTTGGACCAGCCTGGGACAGTGGAAGTGTCCCTGCCATGGCAGGGGTGGCACTGGATGGGATTTAAGGTCATTTCCAATCCCAACTATTCTGTGATTCCTGATTCCCTCTTGTGCTCTGCCCACATCAGTACAAACTGTCCTCACAAAACACCTTTTAGTATTTAAATCTCCTTAAATATCAATCAGAACCTGCTGCTTGGGTTCTCCTTTGTGGTTCCAGGCTGTTTCCTGGGATCCTGCTCTTTCCCCTCCTTTCCTGCATAAAAACTCCCAGGAATGGATTCTTGTCCATCCTCCAGCCCTTGGGGGAGGGTTGTTATCTCCAGCTGGCTCTTAAAAAGCCAAGATCTGGGTTATTTTTAAGACCTGGTTGATATTTTGCAGCTGCTTTTCTCCTTTGCCTTTGTTGGATGTACATTTTTACCTTTAAATATTGGGGTTTTATCAGCTGTAGAGACAACTTCATTAATAAAAACTGGGAAAAAAAATCTATTAACCTAGTTTATTATCATCACAATAATCTTTCCAGATGTAGATTTCTGGGAAAAGAGTGGGGTTTTTAGGAATTAAAAGTCCTTTTGTTTATTGTGATGCCTCTCTATGGAGAAAGATGTGCTGAACCATGGCATAAAATGTGTTTTATCCAGTAAAAACTGTGTTTTTCTATTAAAAAGCTGCTTTGAACAGAGAGGTTTGTGCTTCTCCCAGAACATTCTGGGATCTTAGAGCCTTTAAAAATCAGAGTAACCAAAAAAAAAAAAATCAGAGGAACAAAGAGCACAGTGAAAAAAACTTGAGAGAGGGGGGCAGAGTCTCTTGATGTGATATAAATATAAAATAATCTGGTTTTTTCCCCCAGGCAATCAGCAGTTGGATGCCATTCACGTGACACAGCTGGAGAGAGACACTGTCCTGGTCTGCCTGGACAGTGAGTAACACAAAACTCTCTTGGATAACTCACTGCACCTCGTGCAAAACTTGGGTTGCCCCACACTTGTTGATTTGAACTTTCACCACGAGTTTTGTTGTTTTGTTTTGTTTTGTTTTTTTCCCTACATCATTAATCTGTGTTGTGATGTTTCCAAAGAGATCGTTTGGATAAGTGGGATTTGATCCTGGTTTTTGTAATTCCACTTTCCCTCTTTGCATGTGCATCCCTCTGTCAGTCTAAATCCACACCAAGTGCTACAAAGTTTCTTGTATTTATTTTGAGAGGAAGATGCTCTTGGGTTCATCTGTAGATGTAAAATTTGGGTGTTTCTTTGTGCCTGAAAGATTAAATTTGTATTTTACACTTAAATCCTTTTCAGCAGTGGGTTTTAATGCTGATTTTTTTCTCTTTCTCTTGAGAATTTGTGAAAATAGTGAATTTACAAGGGAAATTGAAGTCAAGCAAGAAATTAGCTTCTGAGCTGAGCTTTGATTTCTGCATCGAGTCCGTGGGTGAGTGATTTGCTGCTCTGGTGTCTCTCAGGGCTTTAAGAACTCACTGTTGAAAGCCTGACTGGTTTCTGGACATTTCCATAGCAATGAGAACAAAATCTGGGCAGGAAAAAGTGGTTTAGTAGTACATAAATCTGTGTTATCCTTCTAAAAGTTAAGATTTTATTTCAAGGAACAGCACATCCATTTTTTTCACAGGGTAATAATATTTGAATGGAATTCTCAAGCTGCTGTCTTTAGACTAGGACGGGAGTTTTTTTTAAACTTGAATTGTAGCTGTCAAACAAGAATTTCTGCTGTAATAAACTCTGAGAATCACGGAATTAAATCACTCAGAGCTGGCAGCTCTGTGCTCTCTCTGTCCCTGAATGGAAAACTCCCATTTTCCATCATTCATCTGTTTTGAAATGACTGCAATAATTCAGGTGATGTGTCATTTCCAGCAGCCCGCTGTGCTGCGGTTGGCACTGTTTGTTTTTCCACTTCCTGAGGGGTTCTCCAGAGGCTCTGGGAAAACAAGGATGCAGGGAATGGGGTGTGATTGTGTCCCTGCTTTGCAGTGTGCCTTCAGGACAGCGTGCTGGCCTTCTGGAAGCATGGCATGCAGGGCAAGAGCTTCAAGTCAGATGAAGTAAGTGATCTCCAGCCTCTCCACTTTAATTCTTCCTTTGGCTTCTCTCTCTGCTTCCCAAGTGAGAATGCTCACATTCCACAATGCATAACATCCATTCACCCAGTGCAGTCCTGTACTTTGCATTAAATTGCATCTGAACGTTTCTTTCCTTCCAACTCAGACCAATGAATTTCCTTTTGCTGCTGGAATGGATCTGAATATCTGCATTTTTTCTGCAGGTGACCCAGGAGATATCAGATGAAACCAGGGTTTTCCGCCTGCTGGGCTCAGACAGGTAATCTCCCTGCAGGAAACAGAAACCTTTTGTTTTATTTAAACCAGTGTTTCTAGTTCCCAGCTGGGCCTGGCTTCCAGCCCAGCCCAGCTCTGTCTGTGGGCACCAAGTGTCAGGGAGAGAGGAGAGGAGAGATGCTCTTGGCTTGCAGGGTGTTCAATGTACTTCTGGAAAAGCCTGCTCCTGGTTTTGGATTGTCCTGGTGAGCTGGGAATTATCTTGGCAGCAGTCAGTTAAAAACAACCTTGGCTGGTGTGGAAATAACTAATTAGAACTGAAATCAGGTTTTAATCCCAAATCCACACATTATCCATACCACCCAGCTGATCCCTTCCAGCTGCACAGGTGGGAGGAGGTGCAGCTGGCCCCAGGTTTGCAGCTTGAGCTGAAGCTGCTCCACGTTGGACACGTTCACTTGTGGATCCTCAGCCAGCCAAAGGGATAAATGTAGGAATAGACAGGGATGAGTCCAGCAATCACTTCAGCCACAGAATCCCAAACTGGTTTGGGTTGGAAGGGACCCTAAAGCTCATCTTGTTCCACCCCTTCCACTAGACCAGGTGGCTCAGAGGCTTGAACACCTCTTGCTCTCGAATCTCTGATCCTCTGCTCCCTCCTCTGGCCTTGGAACTGCCCAACCCTTTGGTTTGTATTTTCCATCTCTGTACAAATGGAGCAGGAGTTTTTCCTGCCATCCCAGTGAGATGTGGAATCACCTTTTTTACCTTGGCTCACTCTAGAACGTCTCAGGTGAAGAGATGAGGATCAGGGACAGAGGCTGTTGAGAGACTTCATTTGAAAACTCTTTGAGGAAAACAAAAAGCAGAGACAAGTTTAATCCTAAAAACAGTAACTGGTGCAGAGAAATGCTCAGCATTTGGGAGAGAGAGGGGAGGTCAAAGGCCCCACCACACCAGCTGATGGTCAAGGTCCAGCAGTGATCAGTGTGCCAAGACAGGGAGAGAATAAATTGGCCCACAGGAGAATGATCCAGCAGGACAAAGACAGAAGTGGGGTTGAGTGATCCCTGTGAGGTGATAAATATTTAGGAGGGAGGGGAATTGTTGAGGTTGATTATCAGATGTAGGAGGGATAAACATTTGGGCTGCAGATGATGGGATCATGGAATTACAGAATGGATTGGGTTGGAAGGGACCTGAAAAATCACCCAGTTCCAACCGTTCCACTATATCTTGTCCTTCAGTGTTTTTATCAGAAATGATGCTGGAAAATGAGGAAACTTATTAAAGAATGAAACACCCAAGGTATTGGAGGGAACCTCAATCTCCAATCTGTAGAAACCGCCGAGTTTCCTCCTCAGGACTTACACCAAGAGCCGCTTTTTGCCCCTAACTGTGGGTCCCGTTTGTGTTTGCTTGCAGGGTGGTTGTGCTGGAGAGCAGGCCCACAGAAAACCCCACAGCTCACAGCAACCTCTACATCCTGGCTGGACATGAGAACAGTTACTGAGCAGCACCCACCACCACCAACAGAGGGAATCAGCCAGGCTGGCACCCAGAAGCGCCAGGAAACCGGGATTTGGGCACTCCTTGTCCTGACCCCGGAATTGTGTTGGTTTTTAGGGTGGGAATCAATCCATTTTCGCAGCTGGGAACAGCTGGTTCTGTCTCTTGCCACTGTGTGGTTGGTTATATCGAGTTTGCTTAATAAAAGCTGAGATAAAGAGCCCTTTACTCGTTAGTTCTAGGGAAACAGAGCCTTGAAACGTGTTCTGCAGTAAAGGTGCCATAAACTGTTAAATATTTCCCTTCCCTTGGATTTTCCTTTTGTTCTGTAGATACAGATCTAGTGCTGGCTGTTGCCCTGTTTTATACTGAGTCTTATTCTTAATAAAACAAAGATTTGTGTAGGAAGTGAAAGTATCTGCAAAGCTTTTTGGTTTTAAATCTGCCATTGGGTATGGCTTTGTATAATAGACTATTTAATCCTTATTTATTAATCTGCTGCTAGGATGGGGTAATGTCTAACTTTTAGCAAAGGAAGGTTGCAGAGCAGCTTAATTTTTTTTTTTTTTTACAATTGTATAAAGATTTGATTATTCTTTTTCCTTGTAGGGATGTAGTGCATTACTGAGGGGGTGTGTTACCGTGTTGGGTGATGATGTAAAAAAAAAAATGCAGTTTTGTACAACAAAGTATTTTGTACTGATTTTTCTGCCTGCAGAATTGCCATAAAAGGGATTTTCTTACTTCCTAGACATAGGGTGTGTGTACACAAAGTAGAATATTGATATCAGACTTGTTGCTCCTGGGTGGCTGTGTACAATATCCATGTGTGTGTGTGTGTGTGTGTGTGCATGTGTGTGAAGTTGCCTGGCAGTGCGTATTTTTTATATATATATTTATACATATATATATAAAAATGTACAAAACATATATGCTTTATTTTCATAAATTAGGGATAAGCCTTGTGACATGAAGTGGAAATTGTAGCAGGTCATCATCCTTAATGAATGAAAGTATCATGTATCCGACTGCCCACGACGTGTGGTTTATTTATGCTGTTCCAGAGGGGAGCCTGGAGCCACAGCTGAGCCTGAGCAGCATCCCAGCTGCTGAGCTTTGGGAATGGCTGCTGCCCCAGCTGGGAGCATAAATAAACATGATAAGAAGCAGTATTCTTATATCCAAGCTTTGATCACTTTTTGGTCACCTGCATTTTTTTCTTTTTTTCTCTTTCTCCATTGAAGAGTCGCATCGGTTCCTTTTGTCTTCCTCATTAATTAAAATTCTTGAGGTACCATTAAATATAGACTGACTCCAGGAGAGCATCTGGTTTTACTACCTCACATTACCCTGCTGGCTTTGATGTGAACAGTCCTCGGGCAGGTGCAGTAGCAGCTCAGAACCATTGGAACTGAAGGGGGTTTTTTTAATTAAATGCCTCTCCAGCTCCTGAGATCTGCTGCCTAGGAAGGAGAGGCTGGAATTCCTGGGTCGTTTGAGCAGAGCAGAAAAGGTGTGTGACAGCTGGGAGTGGTTTGGTGCTGTGTTGGCTCCCTGAATCCATAATTGAACACGGAGGGAATTGTCCCACGTGATGGCCCAGGGACATCTTGTTACTCAGGACAGCTGCAGGTTGGGAAAGTCCAGAGGGGAAAACAGCCCTGCACACATTGAGCATTTTAGCCACTGTCATTCCAAACTAATTCTTGCTGACTTGACATCCACATCAAGTCAAGCTTTTCAGTTCTGACTGAAAAAAAGTAGTTCTTCTACTGTGTCAAAGCTTAATAAGTAGTAAGTGTATGGATAAAATGTACAGATCACCCCACGGAGCGTGAAAAATGTGCTTTAGGGGTGGTCAGCTGGAATTGGATCAGCAGTGTTAAAAGCAGGACATGTGATTTTTGTCTTTTAGTGGAGTTCTCTAAGATTGAAATTACTTCTCCACAGGTCACAGTGACTGGTGATTAACCTTAAATGGTGCCACTCCTGGTCTTTAAAACAAAAATTAAGGTGAAGTGAAGCACCAGGTGTAGATATTGTAGAGCAAACACTTTTTAATTTACCTCATTCACTACAGAAGGTAATTTCAGCTTCATCTTTGAAAACACTTAAAGGAGATCTCTAAAAGACTCGAGAAACCTGTAAATAAAATCAGAATATTTATGGGGAATAACTGGAGTAAATAACTCTTAGGTCATGACACTGTCATGCAGAAATAACGAGCTGAAAGTATTTTTCTTTGACACGAATGGCTGGTGTTTTGCTGGATCATAAAGAACAAACTTAGGAAAGTCCTCATTTCATCAAACCTTCTTTAGCTGTTGAAGCATTTCTAATGGCATGTTGTGAAATGCTTTCTGCTGGTTTCACAGACAGTGGCATTTTTTGGCATGATCTGCAAGATGCTGTTTCCTAGTGTAAAACCTCACTTCTGTTCCGTACCACAGAGCAGATTTGTGTGTTCCACAGTCAACCCAGCCAGCCTCGGTGACTCTGATCAGTATCATTTGTGTTTGACTGTTTAATTTAGTCTGGTATTGTCTGTATCTTTGTTTTTGTGGAATTTAAACCAGGCTTGAGAAAGCCTAACAGAGGGGATCTCAGGGGTGATGAAGCAGAAACTTGCTCAGCCCCTCCTTCCTCTCTCAACATTTATCAAAATTTCAATTATTGGATGCACGAGGTCATGTACCTGACTCGAAAGCCTTAACACAGACTCCCAGAGCCCTTGCAAGTACAAACAGCGTGGGAAGAGCAGTCTGTGGATTAATCTCTTTGGATTTCCTAACCTAAAATTCCTTGCAAGTGAAAAACACAGCTGGAATTGTGCTGCCATCTCTTTCCAGAAGAAAGGTACAACGCATCAGGGAGCCACGGTGTCTCTGGATGGAAAGGACAAGACTGGGAGACTCTGAAATGTGCTTTTTTTACCTTGTTTAGTCGTTAGGTGTAACTGAGACTCATAACTGCACTCGTTCAGTTTGTGTAACCAGGCTTTGTTCCACGGGAATTTCTGTTGCAGTTCAGTCTATGCCAAATAAACTGCTTTATTTGATCTGTGGCGTGGTGACTCGCTGGGAACAATACCTTGGTCAGAGGGATCTGGGCAGAACCCAGCAGCTCTCCAGGTTCTGTGGCTGCTGTGGGAAGGGCCTGGCGCCGCTGTTCCTCATCCTCCAGACTGCTGGGAGCCACCAGCAACTCCCAGGGACAGCACAGGAGGGGGAAATCAGAGGAGCAGGGACAAATTATTCCCTGCCCAGCCCTGCTCCCAGTCACCTGGGGACACCAAGGAACCATTCAGTTGTTTGGCTGGAAAAGCAGAGACTGGCTGTCTTGTACCTGGGGAGAGAGCAGGGGCTGGTGGGCTTCAAAAGGCTGTTCAGAGTAGGAAAACACATGGCTGAGCCTCAGTAGGATCTAAAGCAGTTTACACCTTGTCCTCACGCTGTGGCTGTTTGTTGCAGGTGCTTCAGGTGCTGTTCCTGTATCCCAGCAGGGATCTGCTGAGATGGAGGGAAAAGGAGGTTGAAAAAATGATGTCATGAATGTGCCGTTGGACAACACAAAGAACTGCCAGTTGCTGGCAGTTAGAAATAAATATACAGCAATATTCCTCCTCTGCAGGAGATTGTTATCTCTGGGGGTCAGTCTTGGCAGCTGGAATGTGAGGACTGCACATCCCTGAGGAATGTGGCTTGGGAAGCAAAATAATTAGTGGATCTTTGTTCTGAGTTGGGAAGTACCTCGGAAAAGGATTGGGGAGGGAGGAGGCGTGAAATAGAGTGGGGTGTCCACACTTATATTCAGATCTAATATTAAAAGCAATTATCACCACAAAAGACCACCTTGGTCAGGGGATGAGGAGAGGGATGAGGATCCAAGGACACAGACGGGTGCACCAGGAAAGAGAACAGGATGGTCAGGGATGGAAAAGCTCGACCGAAGGAAGGGTCTGGCTGCTGGCAGGAGCCCATTCAGTGACAGAATCCTGAGACACGAACCGTGCAGTGCGGAGATGTTCCAGGGAAACCTCCAGGTGCCAGAGGGAAGTGCGGGCGCTGCTTCAGGCTGTGGAAAGCTGTTCCCTCTTCCAACCCTGCAAGAAAACGGAGACAAACCCAGCGATCCTCTGAAGTGACAAAGAGGGGCAAAGACACGATCACGGCAGGGGGGTTGGAGCTGAATAATCCTTAAGGTCCCTTCCAACCCAATCCATGAGTGTTTTGTGACTCCATGAACACGGCGCTGCGGGGCATGAAACCCGGGGGGGATCGTGAGGCGCGGAGTCAGCGTGCGGCCCCACCAGCGGCCATGGGGCTCCCCCGCTCTCCCTCCCTTTCTCCCGGGGACCGCCCCAGCCCTGGCGGTGTCCCCGGGGCGGTTCCTGGGGCCGTCCCCGCCGGGGAGACTCCCCCGCCCGGGGCCCGCCCCGGCTCCGCGCTGAGGCGGCAGCAGAGCTCGGCGGGGCTGCCCAGCTATGGAGCGCTACGAGAAGCTGGGCAAGGTCGGGCAGGGCTCCTACGGCGTCGTCTTCAAATGCCGCAACAAGGACACGGGGCAGATTGTGGCCATCAAGAAGTTCCTGGAGTCCGAGGAGGACCCGGTGATCCGGAAGATCGCCCTGAGGGAGATCCGCATGCTGAAGGTGGGCGATGCGGCGGCACGGGCTGTGCCCGCCATGGCGAGCCCCGGAGAGCCCTCAGGGAGCTGCCGGGGACGGTCGTGATGGGACAGGGTGTGAGGGCATCCGTGAAGGGACATTGTGAGGCTGCAAGGTGTGAGGACAGCAATGAGGGAACATCATGAGGCTGCAAGTGTGAGGACAGCAATGAGGGGACGGGGCGTCATGAGGGGACGGGGTGTGAGGGCAGCCATGAAGAGACGAGGCATGAGGGCATCTGTGAGGTGATGTGGTGAGGGGGGAAGCGAAGAGACCGATCTGAAGGAGCACCACGGGTCAGTCAGTTCCTCTGGGAGAAAGCCGGTGCCAGGGAATATCTGAGCCGCTTGTCCAGGGATGGCGATGCCAGGTTACCCTGCCCAGCCCAGGCAGGAGCAGGTGGGAGCTGAGACACGGCCATGAGCAGTGCCAGGTGCCCGCGGAGTTCTGCAGGAGCAGCAGCAGCAGTCACGGTGTGCCCTGCACAGAGGGATTGACCCAGGCTCTGTCCCCCATGGAGTCAGCGATGTCCTGGTCGGTGTGGGCACAGCTCTGCCCTTGGTGTGTGTCACAGACCCCTCTGCGTCCAGGAGATTCCCCAGAACAGTTGGAGCCAATATAAAACACACAATATGGGCAAAAAAGTGAGGCTAGACAGCATGAGGAGGGGGACAGCCAGGGGACACAGCTTTCTCTGCTCCACAATTGATAAATCTGCCCCAGCTGCTCCTTAAAACTCCCTTTTAGAGCCCCTGGCTGAGCAGGATCCAGCTGTGGATTGAGTGCCAGGGGCTGTGCAGAGTCGGGTATTCCACATGGAATCGACAGAACTGGCACCAGTGAGCCTTGTCTGTGCTGCTCCTTTCCTGACCTCTCTGAGAGCTCATCCTCACACAGAAATGAGTTACTCCTTCAGCCTCTGGCTTTATTTTCCCGATGAAATAAAAGCACGGGAGCATCTGCAGTGAGTCACACGCCAGGTCTATCCAGCAGAAATGAGGAGAGACCCAGGAGAAAGGGGGACAGGATTGGGTAAGGTTTCCTTTCACACTCGCAGCTTCTGGGTGAGGATTCTGCAGCCAAAGGCTGTGCCTGTTGCTTTGTACATCTGCAGTCTGTTGGGACTCTGCCCCATCTCTTTGGAGCTTGTGTATTCATTTGGTCTCCATAGTTTCCTGAGGCTTTAGAAATGTGTTGTGTGAAAAAAAAAATAAAATCCTTTTCTTTGTTACAAACTTGCTGCTGGGTGATGGCATGCAGTACCCTCAAGCTTTGTAGTGTCCCCTTTGCACTTTTTCCAAGGTGCTCATGGATTTGTACACCTGCTATTCTAGGAAAGCAATCATCTAGGGAAAAGCATCATTATTATTCAGTTAGATTTTGGGGAGAAGCAGCTTAAGTTTTTCTCCTATCCAAAGTAAACACAGGACATGTAGCTATATTATTTCAGTAAGCAATGCTAGATTTACATTAAGATTTAAGTGATATTAAACATCTGAAAAGGAAAATAATCATGGCAGAAGTCCCTTGTAAAGCAGCTGGGAACTGCATCATCCTTAAGGATCCAAAGCCACCACAGCAGGATCTGTGCTGGGGCACTGTTGACTTTAACAAGTGCAGACCTGCTTGACTCTTTTCAGCTTTTTCTCTGCAAATAGTAACAGTTTGTTTATTTGTTTGTCGAGGCACTTCCTGGCTTAGGCAACTCCTGATTGTCAGAGATGGAGTGAGATTGTGTTCCATCAGTAGAAAATGTCAGGCCTGATAAATCATTTTTCTGCCCAATAAACACCTTGCAGACAAAGGGATTTTTGCGGCCAGGAGCCAAGGGATGGGGAGTGGGAATTTGCAGAGCCTTGAAACCATAGAATCCCAGAATGGTTTGGGTTGGAAGGGATTCCAAAGATCATCCCATTCCATCCCTGCCATGGCAGGGACACCTTCCACTATCCCAGCTTTCTCCAAGCCCCAATATCCACCCTGGCCTTGGACACTTCCAGGGATCCAGGGGCAGCCACAGCTTCTCTGCACTGTGCCAGGGCCTCCCCACTCTCACAGCCAAGAATTCCTTCCCAATATCCAAGGACAAGGGAGAATGATTCCCACTGCCAGAGGACAGGGTTAGATGGAACACTGGGGAAGAACTTGCTGCCCATCCATTTAGGTCAGCTCCCAAAATAAATCCACAGAGGCTGAGCTGTAGCTGAGCTGTGCTCGTACAAAGGGTTCAGCTTGTGGAATTGTGACCCTACAGGAAAAATCTGTCCCCCACACCCCGTGCAGCTCCTAACCAGCCCCTCCCCTGTGTGTTGCAGCGCCTCAAACACCCCAACCTGGTGAACCTGCTGGAGGTGTTCAGGAGGAAGCGGCGGCTGCACCTGGTGTTGGAGTACTGCGAGCACACGGTGCTGCATGAGCTGGACAAGCACCCCCGCGGGTGAGCGGCCCCTCTCCCCTGCCAGCTCCGAGCACGGGGTGTGTCCCTGGGGCTGCCCTGTGGCTTTTCACAGGAATTTCATTAATTACAGCAGGGGTTTCTCAGGCAGTGCCCAGCGCTGTCTCTGTTACTGTGGTGTGGCACAGGAATGCTGTGTTCCCAAACGGAGGTGGGAGCGCCGAACTGAGCATTTGGGAGAGCAGCGAACCCCAGGGCTTGGAGCAGCTTCTGTCCTGCTGCTTCCACTGCTCCCATCACTGTGGGCACTGGGGCAGGGGCACTGAGTACCCAAATACAGAATCAGGGACCTGCAGAATCACTGAGGCTGGAATTCCACTGTTCCCATCACTGTGGGCACTGAAGCAGGGGCACTGAGTACCCAAATAAAGAATCAGGGAACTGCAGAATCATTGAGGCTGGAAAAGCTTTCTGAAACCATCGAGTCCAACTGTTAATGCAGCACTGCCATGCTCACCACTGTCCCCAAGTGCCACATCTGCACTTCTGAACACTTCCAGCCCTCCAGGGTAAGGAAGAGTTCCCAGGAGCTGTGCCTGCACCTCTCTCCAAAAAATTCAAACAGGTGCTTGCAGTAAGCATGAGCCACACACAGGGTTTGTTCTGACACCCTGTAAATGCCTCTCCTCCCTGCCCCTAATTATCCACGGTGCCTTGCTGCTGTGGAAATGCTAAGGAGAAGTCCATAAATCATTTCACAAGCCTGGGGCTGTGAATTGCCTGCAGGAGGCTGATGGGGGTTGAGTAAACAAGAGCTTGTTATTTACTCCCTTTGTCCGGGGTGAGGAGCACCAGGAGAACGGAGCACGTGGCTTTGTGAGCTGCCCAGCAGCTGCCACCTCACCTTGAACCTGTTCTCCTGGAACCTGAAGAGGGGATGGATAACTGTCTCTAAAGGAAATCCTTCCATTTGCTGCCTGTTCATCAGAACAGCTCCAGTGTGAAGGGACATGTAACAGCTGGCTGCATGCTTTGCTTTTCAGCTTTGCTAGGGCAGATGGTCAAGTCTTTTGTGGTCAGGGTAAGATGGGTGGGCACCCATGAGCTGGTTCCAGCTCATTTGACCAACTCCATCCCCTTTTCAAGCTGTCAGAGCAGCACTCCCATCGTTCTGGGATGTTCCTGGAAGGAATCTCTACTCTCAGTGTCAGCAGAGTGTCACTGACCCACTGACAGCAGAAAGTGAAAGCCAAGCTTGAAAGAAAAAACTCAGGCTTGCATTGTTTTGGTTTATTTTGGGGTAGGTTTTTTTTTTCTTTTCTTTATTATCAGAAGATTTCCAGCATTAAACATGTGAAATAAAGTCGTGTTTGAGTTGGAAAATGCCAAGATTGCCACTTCTCCCTTTCCCGGCGTTAATTGAAGATCATTAGAGACAGCCAAGGAAGTTCAAGGACTGTTGCCCAGTAACTGAAAGAAAGGAGAGGGAGCTGGGAAGTGTTTGCTGGCTGTGGGAGGGAAGGAGGGGGATCTAAAGCAAAGCAGAGCTTTATACTCTTGTCTGAGCACCCTCCCCAGCCCATTTTTCACCTCTCCAATCTGGACAATCAGTACCACAGCAGCATTCCATGTATCTACACCATGGATATCCCAGCAATTCCAGCCCTGAGAGCTGCTGAGGCAGCAATTCCTGCTTTTTTCGGGATTGCCAGGAATTGTGGATGCTGAACTCAGCCATAGCACAGGATCTGACAGGGACTCTCACACTTTGCTGTGCTCACAGTGGTAGCCCATGCTGGCTGTGACAGGGGTTCCAGACAGAAATCCTCCTGTCCTGTTGCACTGCCTGGCTTTGGCAGTGTTTCCTCACTCCCTGACAGTTTTGTTCAGGGATCTGTACCATGTCAGCACTCATTTTCCCTGAAATGGTGATTTTATTATTAATGGCCAAAATAAAACCGTGTTTTTTCCTACAGGGTGCCAGAGTACCTGGTGAAGAGCATAACCTGGCAGATCCTGCAGGCTGTGAACTTCTGCCACAAACACAATGTGAGTCCCCTGACCTGCACTAATGATTGCTGGAACATGGCCTTGGAGGAGAGAGGGGGGTTCTCTTGGCATTTTCCTGATTCCAGAGCTTCCATGGGATGGAGTCAGATGGAATCTCCTGTTTTCAACAGGAAACACAGCTGAAACGTTGGTGTATACCCACACCAGCTGCCCTCACTGTCACCACACAGACCCCTTGGCTTGGCTGTCAGGGAATGATTTGCTCTAATGACCTTAGAGGAGCTTCCAGGAGGAATGGGAATGATCCTTGTGTGATTCCCTGTGCCCTGCACCACTGCTGACCTTCAGGAACCTGCCTTACCAGCTCACAGCTGGGACCTGAGCAAAGTGCTGCTGATTTCACACAAACTCCTTCAGTTGACTGCCATGGGCTTGAATCATGGCATCAGTGAAAAGATTTAAAACTTTAGACACAGTAAACACATTTTAGTCCTTCCTCTGCTCTCTGGAGGGAGACAGGAGTTGTGTGCCTGACAGATACTTCAGTGGGAACATTTTAAGAAGCAGGGAAGGAGAAGGAGCCTTTTGCAGAAGCTCTTTAGGCAAACTTAGCTCTAATTGTCTTTGTTTTTGTTAATCTGCTGACATCTGAGATTTAAGAGTGAGACAGGAGATGGCCCTGGAATGGGTGTTTTGTCTTTGCTGAGAGAATTATGTCCAGTTGAGCCACAGGAACTTGGCCATGGGTCTCTCCTGCTTCCAAGATTTGTTGGTTGGTGTCTTTTTTCCATTCCCCTTCTCAGTCTGGAGGATTTAATGGAGTTTGGGAGCAGAGGGAACAATGAGATGCTGCAGCCTGACCTGCTGTAGATCACAGGTAATGAGGTTTTATGCAGCTGACCTTTTTGAAACCATGACAGTGGCTTAATAAGCAACATTTCAGTCCCCAGGAGGAGACACAATAATTTACCACCAGCTTGGCCAGGAAAGTCCAAGGTGTTTGCTCTGAGGTGATGATGGGAGAAGGACAATGCGAGTGAGACCCCAGTGAGCTGAGTAGAGCAAAAGAAATAAAGGTCTTTGTTAGTTTGATCAGCAGAATTTCTTTGCCAAGCCCAAATTCAGTTGTGGTGAAGGACAAGGTCACCTCCAAAGAGTCACAGAATTGCTGATGTTGGAAGGGGCCTCTGGAGATCTTCTCATCCAACCCTTCCAGTCAAGCTGGATCAGCTAGAACAGACTGTTCAGACTTTTCCAGTCAGGATTTCAGTATCTCCAAGGCTGGAGGCTCCACCGACTCTCTGGACAATCTGTTTGGGTGTCTGGCCATGCTCTCAGTAAAAACAAAACAAACAAACAAACCAAACCAAAACAAAAACCACAAACAAACAAACAAAACCCCAACAACAACAAAAAAAAAGACAAAATAAATTGGTTAGGTTTAAATGGAATTTCCTGAGTGTTCAGTTTGTGCCCATGGTCTCTCTCCTTTCACTGCACCACCAAGAACAGCCAGGCTCAGTCTCCTTTACTCCTCCCCATCAGGTATTTAATGCACATTGAAGAGTTTCACCTGCAGCCTTTTCTTGGTTGTCTCAGCTCCCTCATCCTCTCCTTGCATGTCAGACACCCCAGCCCCTTAAATTTCAGTGGTCCTTCCTTCACTGGAGTCCCATCTTCCCTCTCTGGAGGGTCCCAAAGCTGGACACAGCTCTGTTTGTGTCTCAGCTGTGCTGAGCAGAGCTCTTGCTGAGCTTTGTCAGCAGAATCACTCAGCAGGAATTCCCCAGGGGGTTCAGGGAGCTGCCTCTGTGTTGTCCAGGGGCTGCAGAGCTGGCAGCTGAAGCTGGGAGCCTGCACAGTGTCTGTCCCCAAAGGTGGCCTATGGACAGGCCATTGTCCTGCTGCTCAGAAATCCTTCCATCTTTTCTCTCCTCAGAAATCCTTCCATCCTCCCTTTCCTCAGAAATCCTTCCATCTTCCCTTTCAGCAGGAAGAACTGCCTGGCACAGTGTGTGGTTGAATTTACCTGAGGGACAGCTTAAATACTTCTAACCTTGCTTTTTTTTCTTCTTCTTGCAGTGCATCCACCGGGATGTAAAGCCAGAGAACATCCTGATAACAAAGCACTCGGTCATCAAACTCTGTGACTTTGGATTTGCTCGAATACTGAGTGAGTGCTGGTCCTTGATGGGTGTAGGATGAGCCATCCCAACCCTCCCTTGTCTGTGTCTGACACACTGCACATCACCCTGTATAAAAGGCTGTGTGCTTTCCCAGGGAAACTCTGCTGAAGGCTGGCTAAAGATTCCTAAACTGTGCAGGGAGGGAGCCCAGACACCGCGGTGACATCTGAAAAGGAGCTGAGCTCCCTGCCGGGCCGGCTGAGCCGCTGGGGGTGCTGGCACTGGGAGATGGAAGCTGCCTTGGGCGGCTCGGAGCTGCCCGGCCGTTGTTTATGCAGCGCTGGAGACACAGCTGGAGCTCCCTGGCAGGAAGAGCCCCTCTGGCTGCCTCTGCAAACAATGGCTTCACATTTTCCGTTGTAAATAAACCCCCTAATTTGGTTTTTTTTTAGCTCTTCTTCAGACAAATCACATGGGCTCCGAGAACTGCCCACTGGCTGCTGCAGGGCCCTGCTGTGGAGCTCTGCACATTTTCATTTGGAGGGAAAACACGGCCTTGATTTTTACCAGATCCTGAGTGTTTCCAAAGTTGGGTTCCGCTGGTGGCCAGTGACTCACCGTGCTCCAGCAGCATCCAGGAGATGCCCCAAAATGTAACAAACGCTGATGGCTGCTCTGCATCGCTCTGATTCCTGTCCGTGTCTCTCTGCCCCGCAGCCGGTCCCAGTGACTCCTACACCGACTACGTGGCCACCAGGTGGTACCGCTCCCCGGAGCTGCTGGTGGGGGACACCCAGTACGGGCCCCCCGTGGATGTCTGGGCCATCGGCTGCGTCTTCGCCGAGCTGCTCTCGGGGCTGCCCCTGTGGCCGGGCAAGTCGGACGTGGATCAGCTGTACCTGATCCGCAGGACCCTGGGTGAGCGTCTCCAGCGCCGCAGCTCGCCCGGGAGGGATTCCCGCCCTCTTTGGTGGGGATGGGGAGCAGCCAGGGGGGAATTTACCCAGCAGATCTCGCCCTTTAGGAGGTGCTGGTTTATCTGAGGAGCTGGGTTTTGCTGGCGTGATGTACATGTGCTGACAGGCTCCCGGTGGAGCAGGCTGAGGATCGGGATCGTCGCCTGCAGACTGCTTGGAACCATCCCTCCACTCCCCTTCTCCTGGGAAGCTGGGTGTGCTGCAGGGCAGATGAGGAAAGATGTGGGATGATGTGGGATGATGTGGGATGTGTTTGGTGACCACTGGACGCCCCTCCTGGTCCCTTGGGGTGCCTGCTGGGGTCGGGGAGCACAGCAACCACGGCTGTCTCCACACAGACAAAAACACCAGGTGCCTGTATCAGAAAGGACCAGGAGTGTTTTGCATAAAGGTTTAAAAGATCCAGGTGTTTTTCAGGGTTTGGTACCAGGCAAAGTGGTCAGTGAACAGCTGGATTTGATCGATCCCAGCTTTGGAGGCCTCAGAAGTGGTGTCAGTGCCTGTTGATGGCTGTGTGCCTGGGAAGGGGAGTGGGAACATCACAGCTTGTCTGCTCCACGTGTTTCTTGTTCATCCATCAATTTAGGAACCACTCCGTATTTATTTGTTAAATAAAGGAGCCACCATCCCCCATAACACTTAAACTAATCCAGTCCCATTGATTCTTTTCAATTTTGGTGTGCAACATCTGATTTCTTGGGTGACAACGAACAACCTCCCACTTTGAACTGAAATTTGTTGCAATGAACAGAGAGTTGTAATTTTAACTGAGCACTTTCTAAAACTACAAAGGTGACTAATGGCTTGAAACAGAGAAGCTCCTTAGCTAGAAAAATAGTTCATCACTGATTGCTTCATCCTCCAGAATTCATTAATGCCAGCATAAGGCAGTGATAATTTATTTTTAATGATAGGCTTTCAGCCAGAGGAGATTCCCATTGATTGTTGGATCCAGGTGCTGGAGAGAGGCACGGAGCAAAGCTGTGCCATTACGGGGTTGGCATTGTACTGCCTCCTTTGCTGTGGATTTCATTTTAACATCTTCCTCTCTCTGGGGTGCTCTAAGCTTCAAAAAACTCTGCCTTGGGGAAAAGCTGCAGCAGGTTCAGGTGGGGCTGTGCTCCAGCTCTTTCCTATTCAGCACCCTCAGGAGTGTCCAAAGAGAATTTCACCCAGAGGGAGTTAAATTTCCCTGAAGCTGGAACACTTGTGGCCCTGCCTTTCCTTCAGCAGTCACATGGGTGTGGGGTCAGTGATGGCCAAAATGCACATTAATTGTCACAAAAAAACATTGCCTTGGCTCACTTGGTGATATTCCACCTCTTCAGATGTTCTCTTGGATACAACCATGTTCAATGCAGGCACTGTAAAATTAAGCAAATTATTCCAATTTTTATTTTTTTTTTTTTTTAATTTCTTGCTCAAGGGGATCTCATTCCCAGGCACCAGCAAGTGTTCAGCACCAACCAGTTCTTCAGTGGGGTGAGAATTCCAGACCCAGAGAGCATGGTAAGAGCTGCTTCCAGTGGCACTTCCCTCCCTTCCCCATCCTTTGCTGTGGAACTTTTTTCCCCTATCCAAAAGCTTTGTCCTCTGCTTTGCCAGTGTGCACCAGAATTTTGTTTGGAGGTGGCTGAACCTTTCTCTCATGACATTTCAACTTCCAGCCTGTGTAAAAGCAGTCAAAAGATGTTTTATCTCTGCTGCATTCCCCCATTTCTGGTGGCACATCCTCAGTGCTGCCAGGCCTCTGAGCACACGGAGTGATGGAGGCATTTTGGGAGGAACAGGTCATGTTCCCATGGAAAGCTGGGTCTTGGTACCCTGATGAATGGGAAGTTTGCTAATCTGAGTCCACTCTGTTTTTGTTCCCTGCAGGAGCCACTGGAAATGAAATTCCCCAATATTTCATACTCTGCACTGGCTCTCATGAAGGTAAGGAAACTCCAGCTTGTGGAGCAGCCCTGCACTGGCATAAACAAATCATCTGGTGTGAGAGGCTGGGACTGAATTATCAGAGATTCAGTGAAAAACAGACCTGGTTTGCTGCCCCATGTGATTGAATCTGTTCCTTGAGCCACAATTCCTGCTATGATTGTGGAGTCCCCTGGATCCCTGGAAGTGTTCCAGGCCAGGCTGGACAGGGCTCAGAGCAGCCTGGGATAGTGGAAGGTGTCCCTGCCCAGGGCAAGGGGTTGGAACTGGATGATCTTTAAGGTCCTTTCCAACCCAAACCATTCCATGACTAATTTTTGTAATTATTGGATAATTAGCTGCTCCTCAAGCTTTGTGCTGACTCTGAAAAGCCACTCTTAGAATCCATTTTAAAAAATTAACAACACACACACCTGTGGGAACACTGGTGGGCTGTGGGGAGCAGCTGGGATTGTGCAAGGAATGTTTTGTGTGATCCTCCATCTTTTTAAGGGCTGCCTTCGGATGGACCCTGCAGAGAGGCAGAGCTGTGAGCAGCTGCTGCAGCAGCCCTACTTTGACAGCTTTAGGGAGGCAGCAGAGCTGGGCAAGGAACGTGAGAAGAGCCCTCAGAAAGCAGCCAGGCTGACTCGGAAGCACGTGCCAGGGGTGAGCTTTCCATGGGATTTAATATTCCTAAGGAGGAGCTGTGATGAATTTCTGCGTGGGGCCAGGGTGTTTTTAGCCCCACCAAGGTGCATCACACTCTGAGGGTTGCCAGCAGCCTCTCAGAAATGGCTTTAACATTTAAATTAAAATTTAATTAAAAATGAGCAAGAAGGCTTGACCGGAGGTGCTTGGAAAAGCAGAAAGGTTTTAATTAAAGTGAAAAATAACAAACTGTACAAAAAAAAAAAAAAAGAATAAAAGCTGTGCACAGTGCAGGGAGCTTCATTACACCTGCTAAGACACCCCAAAAATGCACCAGGAATCTCTGTGCTCTCTCTTCCATATTCAACGATCCAGGAGGGGTTTTTGGCTGGCTGCCCAACAGAAAACAGCTCCATTCCTTGAGGAACAGCTCAAGGATCCAATAGGTTCCTTTGTCCTGGCACTGGGCCAATTACAGTGAGAGAAGCATGGAAGTTTCTGGTTCTTTTCCTTATAGGTGAAACAAGGAATGAAACCCCAGTCTTTCCCTAACCTGGGAACTCCTGCTCGGGTGTGGGGTGCACTGCAGCAGGGCTGTTCTTGTGCTGGCTCCCAGGGTGGGCTGTGCTGGCAGCTCAGGCTGCTGGGCTGCTCTTGGTTTTATCCTGAGGGGAAAACAAAGCCCCTGGCTAAAGAGTAACTCGGTACAAAGTGGATTTTGCACTGGGGATAAACAGCACAGCCCTGTTTGGAATTGGGAAGAAGGCACACATGGAGTTGTGCACACATGATAAGGTTCATCCAGGAATGTGCATTCCTGACAAAGAGCGCCAGGAGGGCTCAACAAACTGGACACGCTCATGTGCCTGGTTTAATTTTGAATACTCTGGTGCTTTTAAATCCTGAATTATGGAGATGGAATAAACACAACTTCTGTTTGTAGCTGCTGATGGGACACGATCCCATGCTCAGTTCCACGTGTTAGCCCATGCTCTGGGTGTTTCTGCAGCTGGAGCTGCCAAGCAAATGTGTCCCTGCTGCTCTGGCTTTTCCAGACTCCATCCCAAGTCCCCAAACCCAGCCTCACAGTGCAGCTCATCCACCAGTTCTTTATTCCTGTGAGCCACATTCCCCATGGCAGCTCCAACACTGCCCTGGGAGCAGGCAGGGAAAGTGGAGGTGAGGGATGGAAAAATGCTACAAGGTGTCAAATCCTGGGTCAAACTGATTGGCCTCTTCCATTTCTATGACCTGGGATATTCTTCTTGCCTAATGGAATTCTTTAATGAGTTGTTCTAATTGCAGTCCAGTCATAAAACCCCAGAGTCTTAGCTTGGAAAGAACAGGATTACAGTAGGAATAGTTTTATAGCTCATATTCCGTGTGAAAATTGATTCCATGTGTGCTTTATTCCCATTCCAAATACATACCCATGGTGTAACTTTTCCTTTACAGCACCTGCCTCAGCTGACCTGCAGCAATGTTCTCCCAGCTTTGGACAGCAAGAAGAACGGCTGCAAGACAAAGAAATCAAAATACCACTTCCCAAACATCTGACCAGGAGGCAGATCAAAACTCAGTTGTTTGAAGTCCTCCAGGATTTATAAATGGAGGATAGGCAGTGGGAAACTGAATTACTAAAAGTTATGGCATGTACAGGATGGTCTGAACTCTGCTCTGGGTCACTGATGGAGAGGAAGTGATGCACAAAGAACTCCAAGCTCATCTCAGTGTTCTGTGTACAAAGGCAAATCCATTCTGCTTTAATTCCTGATTGCCTCCAGGTTCAGGATTACCCCAACCCAGAGCTCCCAGTATGAAATTCCCAACTCTGGCCTGTCTGTCCCTGCATTTCAGACATGGCAGGAGAGCTTGACCTTGCCAAACACACGAGTCCCTGGGCTCCCTGTGCCTGTGCTGCTGCAGGGCTGGGAGGGGCAGCCTGGCTGCTCCAGGAGCTCTCAGCTCCAGAGACACCCCAGGCTCACTCCTGCTCTGACACAGCTCAAAGTGCTGCTGGTGACTTCCCAGCCTCAACAGGCACCATGCCCAGGAGAACACAGCAATATTCCTGTTGTTTTTTAGTCTTTCCAGAGCTTCTCCTGCAAGTTTTTTTCCTTGAATTCTGCTTCTGACAAGAGTGAGGGCACTTGCTTGTAGTTACAAAAATGATTTTATCCAAACTAATCACAAATGTAATTTATAACATTGGCCAGACACAGGCAGGAATTCTCCCTAAGTGTTGGTATTAGAACGACTGGGGTCTGTGGAATCTCATAATATAATACTGTGTTGATTTTTAATAAAAGAAATGTAGTTTCTTTTTCCAATTTACTGGAGGTATTTTACTATATAAAGCTTTACTACTGGGCAAGACCATCTCTTCTTACTGACAGTTAAAGCAAAAAAATGTTTTGCCAGTACATTTTGTGTTCCACACCAGTGAAAGCCCTTTCAGTGGGGCAGATGCCAGGTCCTGTGTGTGCCTTGTTGGCTGTTTCCTTACACATGGAAAGGAATTACAAACATCTCTGAGACAGCACTGACTGCTTGGAGCTGCTGCCTTCTGCCCTTCCCTACCCTAAACCCAGGGATTTGGCTGAAAATGCTCTGTTCTCCCTGAGATGTGTGCTGGCACTGGGAAGGCCCCACCTCCAATCCTGGGGGCAGTTTTGAGTCTCTCACAAGAAAGGCATCGAGGGGCTGGAGCGAGTCCAGGGAAGGGAATGGGGCTGGAGAATTCCTGAGGGAGCTGGGAAGGGGCTGGAGAATTCCTGAGGGAGCTGGGAAGGGGCTGAGCCTGGAGCAAAGGAGGCTCAGGGGGGACCTTGTGGCTCTGCGCAAGTCCCTGCCAGGAGGGGACAGCCGGGGGGGTCGGGCTGTGCTGGCAGGGAACAGGGACAGGAGGAGAGGGAACGGCCTCAGGCTGGGCCAGAGGAGGTTTAGATTGGATATTAGGGAAAATTTCTTCCTGAAAGAGCTGTCCAGCCCTGGCACAGCTGCCCAGGACACTGCTGGACCATCCCTGCAGGGATTTAAAAGCCTCGTGGATGTGGCACTTGGGGACACGGCTCAGTAGTGGCCTTGGCAGTGCTGGGGGAACATTTGGACTCCATGATCTCAGAGAACTTTTCCAACCTCAACAATTCTCAATGACTTTTATTTACCATGAGGGATGAGGATGCAACTGCAGAGCTGCACAGAACTGCTCTGGCCATGGCAGCACACACGTGCTCAGGGCTGTGTCCAGGAGCTGCTGCTCCTCCACAAACAGCCCTGTTCCCTTCAGCAGCCCAGGGCTCCTGAGGGGGGGACCCTGCCTGCCTGCAGATCCTCAAACCAGACAAAACTCCAAGTGTGAAGAACACAAAAAAGACCCAGAACCTCTTTTATTAAATCAGCACCCACCCACTGTGGGAGATTCTCCCAGAGGGAACAGCACCAGCACCACACCAACATTCTCCCCAGTGCCACTTTGCTTCTGTGCAAATACTGAAAACCTGAACTGAGGTATTCAGAGCTTCCTAGAAAAACAGGAAATAGATGCCTACATGCAGAGGCCTGCTTGTCTGTTGTTTAAGCTAAATAAAACTTAATTGCATGATTTCTTAAAAGGTCACACACACCTTTGAGGTGGGACTGGGAGAGCTGAGCTTACTTCCATACTGGAAATACAGCAGTGTCTATAACTTCATTTATAAAACATAAGAGAAACCTTAGGAAATCACATCTCAGTTCTTGCTGCTGTGTTTATTCCAAATCCAGCTCCAGCTGCAGGTTGGGCAGTGCCTGCTGAAGGACACGGAAGGTTTTTTCTTTCTCTCTGATCCCAGGAAGGTCACTCAGATACAAATATTCCAGGTTCCTGTAAAGATTTGAAAAGAAGATGGGCAACTACTACTGAACTGCTGACAGAGAAATTGGAGGAATTATCCTACTGCAGTTGTTTGGAGTGGTTTAAATGGTGACTGCTTCTACTGGAAGTTTGTTTCTGGAGGGGGTGCTTGGGGTTTTTAGCTGCAGTGTCCAAGTGCATCCCACTCCCACACCCTGAGGCACGAGAGGGTGGCGTGATGGGAGCTGTGAGGTGGAGAAAGCTCTGAAAGCTGCAGGACACAGTGAAACCCTGCCCTGCAGAGCTGCTGCAGGAGAGGGGGCAGAACAGAAGCCAAACTGATCATTAATCCCTCACCCATCCCAACCCAGCCACCCCATAGCCCTGAAACAGCCCTGAAACAGCAGAGTGCAGCCCCTGCACCCAGCCCAGCCCCAGAGGGTGCTGTGGAAGCCCTCAGTGGCTCACACACCTCAGCTTGTGGAGTGCAAGGATGCCTTTGTCTGTGACATTGCCACAGGAGATGATCTTCAGCTGCTGCAGGCTCTTCTGCAGGGTGCTGATCTCGCTGAGCCTCTGCAGACACTCGTCCTGGATGTACATGCACTTCTCCAGCTTGATATCTGTAACGTGCTCCAGGCCATCTGCAAAGGCAAAGGGGGGATTTGCTGCAGGATTCCAGCACCAGCCTCTGCTGGTTGTTCAGTTCTCAGTTTAATAACTGCCCCCAAAACCACCCAGCAACACATCCCTTTATACAGCGGGGCTGTAACACAATGAATCTCCAAAGTGCCTCTGTGGTACTTCAGATTTAGGAAAAACTCGAGGTTTGAATCATTTTGGTAAGATTTCAAGAGCTCTGAAATGGGCAAGTAACAAAAAACCTACACGATTTTGGGTAATAAACAATGACTCTGGCATAAGGAAGTGCTAATGGCAGAAATTCTGAGCCCTTTGCTATGAAAAAATAAAAGTTTGCTCCCATTTTGTCTGTTATTTAAAGACCACATGAAACACTTGCTCAATCTCTTATTTTTAAGAGCTTTAAGAGAGCCTGCTTTTTCTTTGTGTTTTTAAAGACATCATAAATGCCTGGAGAATGAGCAGAATTACAACTTTAGAGACACCAAAATCATCCCTTGGTGCAGAAGAAAAATAATATTTATAGTGCTTTTTGCTAGGAACTCATTGAAATTTGTGGCACCTCCTCCACTTCAGGTAAAAGCTGGAGTTCCCAATGTCCTTCCACTTCATACCAAACCTCCAGCAAAACCTTAGGGACTGATAAATATTTGTAAAGGGGGAGAAGAACCACAAATGATTTATCAGTGTCCTGTTAAGGAAGGAGAAAATGGAACCATTATTCATATTTTTTTTGTGAGAAATGAGCTTTACTTTTCAAAAAAAGTTTAATAAGGGATGAAAAGTGTCTCTGCAGTGCTGGGTGCATAACCATAGCTAGCTGTACACTGGTTTATTATAATAACTTTATTATAATAAAGTTGTTTATTATTATTATTAATTATGGAATGGATTTATTATAATATTATTAATATAAATATGTTTTTATTGCATTGATCAAATGCATATTTATGAAGACAATATATATTTAAATATTCCTTTGAGTTCTTTTTCATGCTCTGGGAATTCTTTAGCTTGGCTTTCATCTTGACTTGATGGGATTTTTGGGAGTTGTGTATGTTATTTTCTTATGCTGTATATGCTATTTCTTTAGAATGTGCATGCAATTTTTTACAATGACAAACAGGGAGTTATTGATAGTCAAAGTGGCAGAAATCCTCTTCATCTCTCTTTTTAAAATGTTATTTGTNTTAAAAGTGATTACAAATCACATATTATATCGAGATGGTCGTGCTTAATTTGCAGAAGTTAATATATCGTAGTGAAAGCCAGCCATTACACGGTTTATCACATTTTGATGCAATTAGAACACCTCCCATTAAGCACCACGCCGTGTGTACCTTACCCAGGTAGTCAAAGCCTCTGTACATGATGCAGGAGTCGGTGGCGTTGATGGCCTCGATCTTGTACCTGCCCAGGGGCCCCGTGGGCAGCGCGTTGTAATCCTGCTGCCACTTGGGCGAGCCCCGGTACCGCACCAGGGCCCCGCAGCGCAGCAGCCACTCCGAGGCCGCCCGGTCCGGCCCCACGGCTTGGATGCGCTCGTGATCCACCCTGCAGGACACACAGAGCACCCTCAGGGCTGGGGAATCAGCCCCGCAGAGACAGCTGAGGGGTGTTTGTGAAGATTTTATTCTGTTATCAACCTCCTAGAAGGGTGAGACATGAGAGGTGTAAAACTCAACGCCATTCTCCTGATGCCTCAAGTTTTGGCTTTCGTATTTTCCTGTTCTGTGGTGCCCAGGGGTGCAGCTCTGAGCTCACAGTCAGGCTCACTCAGCTCTGCACACAGCACCCACACAAAACAAATCCTTTTCCTGCTGCACACCAAGGACAACTGGGACAAGTTTGCAGCCCAAAAGCACAACCAAGGCTGGGCTGAGGAGAGAAAACAAGAAGGATGGGACTGCATCAGCTGGAGCTGGGATGGGACAATTCAACCCCAAGGGGCAAATGGACCAAAACTGAGAAAAATGTAAGATCTCGTGACCAGTCAGCCATTTTGTGCCCATTTTGGGTCCCCCTTGGGTGTAGCCCTGGCCAGGCTCTTGTCCTGCCCAAGGTGAATCCTAAAGGCCTTTCAATAAATCTCTACTTTATTCTCCAGTTCTGTCCAGTCTCTGTTCCAGCTCAGCCTTCCCAAGGCATCACTATCAGAAGCCAAATTATTTCTTTGTGACAACACCCTATAAATGTTCTTCAGCCTATTAGCTTTCACTACACAATGCTGCTAATACTTCTAACATAAATCACCTATTATTTTACCCCACGTGGGCTTGCTTCAATGCATCTTCCACAGTTCTAATTCACCAAAATATCTGCTCTGTTTGCAAGGCCATGGTTTGAAACTTGTTTCCAGTTCAACTTCTCTCTCAACCTCTTCTCTACTCCATGGCCTCTCTAAGTGTGCACCCCTCATCTCAGAGTTTGCACACAGATGTACAAAGCTATGTGAGCTTTCAGTCAGGCTTTGAGAATCCTCTGCAAATCCACTTCTCACAGGAGCGTGAAAGGAAATCCAGATCCTCTTCACCTTTCTCCTGGGTCTCTCCTCATTTCTGCTGGATAGACCTGGCGTGTGACTCACTGCAGATGCTCCCGTGCTTTTATTTCATCGGGAAAATAAAGCCAGAGGCTGAAGGATTAATAATAATGGACAACAATAACACTCCACAGCAAATACCTGGTTATGTGCACGGTCAGAGAAGGGAAGATGTGATTTACTGGAAATTATTTATGGGTAATTTTTGGATTGTGCAGTGTGTAGTCTGGTAAAAGGTTTTTTTAACTTAAGTGGGAGATGCTTTTTGGTGAAAAAATACAAACACAACTGGACTTAGCTCTCCTGATTGTTTCCTTCCATGTCTGTAAGGAAAGCAAACTGTGCTGCTGGTTAGGGTGAGTTTGGGGGTCAGAGAAGGCCAGGATTTAGGGATGGGGTCCATGTGGCCAGCTTGCCTTGGCCATTCCAGGGAAGGGGCAGAGCACACGCCTTCCTCTGGAAGGTCACAGCTTTGGAATGGGAAGCAGATATGGAATGACCCCTTGCCAACAACCAACATGCATTCCGGGGGAAAAGAGGCGCGTTAATGACAGAAAATGCTTTCTGCAGCGTAGGGACTTGGTTGTTCTGCTTCACAAACCGCGCAGAGAATTCGAGGGATCTCAAAGTTAATTATTAACCAGCGACTCACTCTTACTTGTTGAACACGGCATTCAGCCATCCCCAGAAGGCTCTACAACTGCCCGGCGGCAGCGGCGGCTTCCTCAAGAGTGTCCCCAACGCCATCATCAGCTTCTTGCAGCCGGGAGAGGGGAAAAGGGAGCTGTTTATTTGGAGCAGCAGCAGCAGGCGGCGAAGGCCGTGCCGCCCTCAAGGCCTGACGGGGCCGGGAGCCCGGCGGGGCTGCAGGGGCGGGGGGGCCGTCACCGCCCCCG
>VWYP01003538.1:108176-122997 GCA_013400435.1 Pycnonotus jocosus
CCGGGCGGGGCCGGGGCGCTGTGGCGGCTCCAGAGCCGGCGGCGCAGGTGAGGCCGGGGGCAGCGGGCCGGGTCTGCCCCACACCCGCACCCGCACCTTCCCCTGGCTCTGTCTCGTCCCCTGTGCCAGTCCCTAACCGTAGCCTCATCTCTGTCCTCTATCCTTTCCCCTCACCCCTTCCCCTCTCTTCTTACCTCTGCTTATCCCTTTCCATCCCTTTCCCCTATCCCTTTCCATATCATTTTTACCTATCTTTTTCTTCTTCTCCTATTCATGTTTCCTATATCCTCTATATTAGCTATATCACCTTTCCCCACCCCCTTTTCCTCTCTCCTATATCCCCTATATTCTCTATAGCCACTTCACCTATATCCTTTATGTGCTATCCCTATCCTTTTCCCCATTACATTAATAATCACCCCCATCCCCTTTCCTCTATCCCATTTTCCTCTCCTCTATAGCCCCTTTATCCTTTATATTCCCTTCCTCTATATCCCCTTTCCCTCTCCCCACTATTCCTTACGTCCCCTTCTCCTGTTCCTTTTCCTCATCCCCTTTCCTGTGCCCATGTCCTGTGCTGATGGCCCTGTCCTGTGCTGATGATGTCCCTGTGCTGTGCTGGTGTCCCTGTCCTGTGCTGATGATGTCCCTGTCATGTGCTGATGGCCATGTCTCTGTCGTGTGCTGATGTCCCTGTTGCGTGCTGATGTCCCTGACCTGTGCTGATGATGTCCCTGACCTGTGCTGGTGGCTGTGACTCTGTCGTGTGCTGATGTCCCTGTGCTTTGCTGATGGCCGTGTCTGTGTCCTGTGCTGATGTCCCTGTCCTGTGCTGATGTCCCTGTGCTGTGCTGGTGGCCATGTCCCTGTCCTGTGCTGATGTCCCTGTCCTGTGCTGATGTCCCTGTGCTGTGCTGGTGGCCATGTCCCTGTCCTGCGCTGATGTCCCCATCCTGTACTGAAGTCCCTGTCCTGTGCTGATGTCCCTGTCCTGTTCTGATGATGTCCCTGACCTGTGCTGGTGGCTGTGACTCTGTCGTGTGCTGATGTCCCTGTGCTTTGCTGATGGCCGTGTCTGTGTCCTGTGCTGATGTCCCTGTCCTGTGCTGATGTCCCTGTGCTGTGCTGGTGGCCATGTCCCTGTCCTGTGCTGATGTCCCTGTCCTGTGCTGATGTCCCTGTGCTGTGCTGGTGGCCATGTCCCTGTCCTGCGCTGATGTCCCCATCCTGTACTGAAGTCCCTGTCCTGTGCTGATGGCCATGTCCTGTGCTGGTGTCCCTGTCCTGTGCTGGTGTCCCTGTCCTGTGCTGATGGCCATGTCCGTGTCCCCACAGCTCCTTTGACGTGGCCGTGGTGGGTGCGGGCATCGTGGGCCTGGCGGCCGCCCGGGAGCTGATCCAGCGCCATCCCTCGCTGGCCTTCGCCGTGCTGGAGAAGGAGCAGGAGCCGGGTATGGAGCGGGACAGGTGACAGGGACCAGCAGGAGGCTGTGCCCAAGGGCACGCTGCCAGACCCTCAGTGTTCCATGGATATCTGTGTGCAGGGATCAGCTCTTGGGCAGTCGCTGTGGGAGAGCACTTGCCCTTGTTGTTGGAGCGGGTGGTGGATTTTCCATCCTGGAAGTGTTCCAGGCTGGGCTGGACAGGGCTTGGAGCAGCCTGGGACAGTGGAAGGTGTCCCTGCCCATGGCAGGGGATGGGATGAGCTGATCTGTAAAGTCCCTTCCATCCCAAACCATCCTGGGATTTCTGTGATGACTCTGCCCTAACAGGGAATTTCTTCCACCCTTGCTCTTGAGATGTTCCATGAAGGATACAAAATGACTTTTTATCCCCAAGAGCCACAGCTCTGTGAGTGCCTTTGGGCATCTACACCTTAAGAGGGAGAAGAACCTCACCAAAGTACTTCAGTAAAAAAATGTTTGTGGTATTTTTCACCTCTATTTTATCTGCTTGCAAAGAGGAAATAGCAACCTAATCCAGTTCACAAATACTCAAAAATCCTCCCAGGCCCGCTAGCATGTCCAAAGGAATTGTGGATTGCACAGATACTATGTTAGAAGAGGCCTTAAGAGATGCATTTCATTGTAAAAACTGGATTTTTAAAAATTCGTTTTAGCCTGTAAAACATGTTGATTATTTGGCTTGTTCTTGCAGGAAAAACTTGTGGTTTTAGGGGTTTTGTCCTCCTGTTGATCCAACCCAATAAAGGCTGGGATGGATTATCATTAACCAGGGCTGGCTGTATCAGTGTTTCTCTAACCTTTTGAGGCCAGGAGAGGAATTAATTGTGCAGTTCTCTCACTTGATCATCTCATGATGCTGATTTAAGGCAGGACCTCAATTACCTCGTTTTTCTGACAGCTGAAGTGATTAAGTGGGAACAAACGTGTTCTAACAGTGTCTTTTTCTTTCTCTTTAGCCCATCACCAGAGTGGACACAACAGTGGAGTGATCCACAGTGGGATTTATTACACCCCAGGCTCCCTGAAGGCCAAGCTGTGCGTGCAGGGGGCAGCCCTGTGCTACAAATACTGTGACCAGAAGGGAATTCCCTACAAGCAGTGTGGAAAGGTACAGGAATTCCTGGGATTCCCTTGGAAACTGAAGCTGTGGAATGTGGGTTACAACATATGGCATAGGCCTGGTCCTGGATTTTCTTCACACTTCCCCAAGTTTTGCACATGATTTTATACATAAATGTGTATAATGTACATAAATCCCCTCTCCTGCCCCCAAAACATCCCTTGCTGCTGGTGAGTCTCAGTTGGAGAGAAGGTTTTTCATGACTCTCCCCATCCTGTCTTATGCTCTGAACCATTTTTAATTCAATGTATCTTTGGTGCAAGGTGGGAACCAGGACTGAGCATTCCAGGTGTGGTCAGACTCAGTGAAACAGAGATCCTGCATCCACTTCCCAGTTATTTCTAACACTCAGCTCAGGTTTTCCAGCTCTCACTGAGCATTGAGCTGCTGTTTCCACAGGATTCTCTGTCCTAATCCCAAAGTTTTAGCCCTGAGGGATAAATTTGAGTTTCTGTCTGGTCTGTGCTCCCTCATTGCCACGCTGGGCACAGGGTGGCACTGTGGCTCTGTGGCTCTGTGCCTGCTCCAAGCTCCTGTCCTGGAGGGCTCAGCTGGAGCCTGGGTGATGCTGAATTTGTGTTTTGTACCCACAGCAGGGTGGCAGCAGGAGCAGGGCACTGCCTGTCCACTGTGCTGGCACTGCTGGGCCACCTCCAGTCCTGGGGACAGCTCTGGGCTCCTCACAGCAAAGCCACATGGAGGGGCTGAAATGTGTCCCCAAAAGGGAACAGGGCTGGGAAGGGGTTGGAGAAATCCTGAGGGAGCTGGGAAGGGGCTCAGCCTGGAGCAAAGGAGGCTCAGGGGGGACCCTGTGGCTCTGCACAACTCCCTGACAGGAGGGGACAGCCAAGGGAGGCTGTGCTAACAGGGACAGGAGGAGAGGGAATGGCCTCAAGTTGCACCACAAAGCTTTAGGTTTGATATTGGGGAAAATTCCTTCCTGGAAAGGTTTGTCCAGCCCTGGCACAGCTGCCCAGGGCAGTGGTGGAGTCTCCATCCCTGGAGGGATTTAAAAGCTCTGTGGATGTGGCATTTGGGGACATGGGGCAGTGGTGGCCTTGGCAGTGCTGAGGGATCAGTTGGACTCTCAGAGAACTTTTCCAACCTCAACAATTCCATGATTCCATGACACTTCCCTGGCAGTGTTCATTCCAGGGGAGACAGTGGTGAAACTTTTGAAGCTTTCCCTAAAGCAGCCCCAGGCTTGGAGAGCTTCACCCCTGTGAGGTGGCCCTGGAAGGATCATGGTCTGTGCAAACCTGGCACAGGTAATTCCCAGCCTGGATTTATCTCCTGTGAAGAGACTCCTTGATTAAATGGAGTGAAACTGGAACAATTCCACTCAGACCATGGCAGAACGTGTCCTTACTCTCTTAGAGAGGCTCTTTGAGGTTTGTACATCTTGGGTTGAATTCAGTTTTACTTCTGAAAGCATCCCAGTGCTTCTTTAAATTCATATTCTCTTATTTCACATGCACACTTGTAGTCCCAGAGTGCTTCTGGCAAATATTATCAATTGATAGTGACTCAAACTACAGTTCAGCATTTATTTTTCAATCCTCTATGATATATTAGTCCTTCCTCAGCAACAGAATTTTGTGCAATTAATGGCACCAACCATTTTTCACCCCTTGGATTAATTGTTCACTCATTCACTACTGCTTGAGCTTGATGCCAAACCTGCCCTGGCTCTGTTTTGCTCACTGCTGTGCCTTTTGTTCCTTTCCCAAAGCTGATTGTGGCTGTGGAACAGGAGGAGATTCCAAGGCTCAAAGCTCTGTATGAGAGGGGCCTGCAGAACAACGTCCCGGGGCTGAAACTCGTTGGAGCCAAGGAAATCCAGGAGAAGGAGCCCTTCTGCAGGGTAAGGGCTTGCTGTGCTTCTAAGGAGCTTGTAAGAGCTCTTTCTCAGGTGAAAACATCTTTTAATTGAACACAAATATTTTTCTGGCCTTGAGGTTCAAGTTCAGAAGAGCCTGAAAAATTCCTTCTCGTCCATAAAATGGATTTGGGTCAAGGCAATTTCAGTGCAGTTGGAGGGGTTGTTCTGTAGCACTTCTCAGCCTGTTTATTCTCCCAGCAGCAGGAATGTGTGGAGTTTATGGAACACAGATTTGTTATTGATTAGTCTGTCTTTGAAAGGAAAACCTGTTTTCATCTGGCAGCTTGCTCTGGTGTGACTTAGGAGTGGCTGTAGGTACAGACAGAAATTTTCTGGAAAAGAATCTTTTAAAATCTTTTTATTTTCCCTGCAAACATTTTGGATCTGCTCCCCAAAACATCCTTTGCATGTTCCAGATCCAGCTGAACACATGGGGACACAGCAGCACCCCCTTCTCATGGCAGTGCAGATATTCCAGATGAAATATTCCAACTTTCACTCTTCCTGTGTGTCTTTAAAACCTTTCCAGGGACTGATGGCCCTTGATTCTCCCTACACTGGGATTGTGGATTACAAACAAGTGGCCCAGTCCTATGCCAGAGACTTCCAGGAAGCAGGTGGGACAATCCTGACTGATTTTGAAGTCACAAACATGGAGATGGCCAAAGAAAGTTCTCCAGAAAGTCAAGATGGTAAGGCTGGAATTTTTTTTTTTTCCCCTCCATTTACTACAAAGATTTTGTTCAAAACACAATTGTTTTAACTGGAATGGCATTTCTGGATTTTTCTGTCTCTTAAGGATGAGAAAAAAGGCAAAATTATCTTAGTGAGAGTATTCAGCAAATTCACTTGGGGTTTTTTTGCAGGCAGGTCACCCTTCAGCTGAAACATTTAAAACTGATGGAAGAAAGTGAGAATAAAATGGAGAAATAAAGTTGTTCTCTCCTCTTAAAATCAGATTTATCTGAATCTTGCATGTTTATCCTTGTGCTTTCCTTATCCTGAAGGCAGGTTGGATCTGTGCTGGCACACAGAGGGAAGATTAAAAACCCTATTAATTAATAAATACAGTAATGTCCAACAACATTAATTATGACCACAGTAGTTCTTCCATAGCTTGGATGATATTCCAGAGGAAAATTCCTTCCTGGCAACAAGCTGCTTGTTCTGTCAGTTCCCTGTTACTTGTTCTGGTAATTCCTTTTCTTGTCTAATTCCATTTCAGGACTGAAATACCCAGTCATTGTTAGGAGCAAAAAGGTAAGAGCAAAAAAGAAATTTTAATTCCTTCCAGAAAGCTGCTTCTCCTTAAGATTATTTTTTTTTTCTGGATGAATCATCTCCAGAAGGAAAAGGTTAAAAAGCTGCTATTCAGCAACATGATCAGTTTGATAAAACAACTGCATTCAGTCCTTAACAATGAGGATGCTCAAATTAATTAATAATGATGATGATGATGATGTAAAATAACAAACTATAACGTTCTACTGCCAAATGTTTAACACTCCTTATCTGCTTTATTTGCACAATCTGATGCTTGTAAGTCCAAGAACTCCTTTTATGACTCGTTCATTTGGTGACAAACACCAATTTTCATGTTTACTTTTGGGCTCTGGCATCCATAAAATGATAAAGGGGCTTTCAGCATCATTTTATTATCATTTTGCCATCAGAGCTGCTTCAGTCAAACAGGTGCATGACAGGTTCCTGCAACTCAGCAGGGAATATCTGGAACAAAAACAACCTCACAACCCCTCTGGTAGTTTTTAAATGTCATTCTGCTGCTTTTTTTTTTTTTTCTCCTATTTTTTTGCTCTCTCATTAAAAAGCAACTTCCAAAACATTTTAAGATATTTTCCACCAAATACTGGTATTTTTTTTCCACACAAATATTTTTCAGTTGAGGGAAAAAAAAAACCTCCATAGTATTTAAAAACACATACTGTGAGCTAAATAGATAGAGAATAGTTTTGAATTTTTAAAATTTTATTTGTTTAGATGGTAAAGTGTTTAATATTTAGCAGCTTTCCTACCTGTGTGCTGTCAATTTGTGATTTGACCCGTGGGGTCAAATCAGTGACCAGCCTTGTTTAACTTATTTAAATAAGTTTAAATATTTATGTGGGGTGTTTTTCTGGGTGGTTTTTTTTTTTTTTAGTAGATACATTGATTTTTTTTTCTGTGTTTTTTGTTCCCCACAGGGTGAGGAAATCTCCTGTGGGCACATTTTGACCTGTGCAGGGCTTCACTCCGACCGCCTGTCCGAGATCAGCGGCTGCAGCCCCGAGCCCCGCATTGTCCCTTTCAGGGGGGATTATTTGGTGTTAAAACCAGAAAAGTCTTACCTGGTGAAAGGAAATATTTATCCAGTACGTACCCCCCTGGTCTGTCTGTCACACTGTGCCCTGAGAGCTGCTGAAAATGCAGAAAAAAGGGAGAAATTCTGTGGTTGGTTGTGTCAGACAGCGATGCACACACGTGGGTGGAGATTCAGTTGGTTTGTGACAGCTTGGATTTTGTTAATTTTTGTTATTTTTTGAGGAAGACATGGAAGTACCACGTGGGAAATTATTGCCAGTTGTTTTGTTTTGTTCATGGTTTTAGTTTTGGGGTTATTTTTTTTTTTCTTAATAGAGAAAAGATGGAATATCACATTGCCACATATCCAGAAAACTCTAAATCATTTCTCTGTGTCCTAAAATTAATCTGTAGGCAGGATTCAGAAGTTAGGGAGAGATGACAGTAAATGATTATTTATTATTTAAATAATAATAACAGTAATTTTAACAGTAATGATTTAACAGTAATTATATTTTTAACAGTAATTATAAATAATTATTATTTAAATAATTACAACAATTTAATCTCTTTATTGATAATCTGGACTACTGTACCCTCAGGAGATTCACAGATGGCCCTGGAGGTCTTTTCCAACCTCAGTGAGTCTGGGATTCTGTGATGAATTATTGATGAAGGGTTTAAGCTTTTGTGCTAACACCCAACACTCAGATTTAGGTATTTTCCTCTCAACTTTATTTTTGTATTTGCTGATTTTGTCATACAAATAGATGTAGGAGAAAAAGGGAAAATCTTTCTACCACCTAATATAGACAAATAATGGGATGAAGAGGAGCAATCCCAGACAGAAAATGTAATTATAGAGCGAGTGGAGAGAATTCCTAGGGCAGCATTTTAGCTAATTCTAATTCTCTACATTTAAATACTGAATTTCTGAATATGAGCTTAGCTTTGCCTGCTAAATCCTGGATCTTTGGGAACATTGGAAATGCTGGGCATTGCTGTTTGTGTGATCTCACCTGGGAATGGTTCAGGATCCTGTCTTGGGATGAGAAATTATGAGAAATTTCCCCTGTTACTTGTTTTCCTTTTCCTTAAAATTCAGCTTTACCTGGCCCTGCTCTGTCCTCCAGTGTTTTAATTAATGACATGCCACGACTGCACAATTAACAAGCAGCAAAACCAGCTCAGAGCCAATTCTGAGGTTCTGTGACTCAGAGTTTTGTGGCTGTGGTTGGCAATAAAATGGGAAATTTTCTGTTTGTGACAGCTCTGATCACTCCTGTGCCCCATTTCAGGTCCCCAACCCTCGGTTCCCTTTCCTGGGGTTCCATTTCACGCCCAGGATGGATGGAAGTGTCTGGCTTGGCCCCAATGCAGTGCTGGCCTTTAAGAGAGAGGGCTACAAACTCTTGGACTTCAGCCCTGGAGACTTTTTAGATGCTGTAACCTACAGGTAATGCCTCGTCTTTGTGTCTGCTGGGTGCTCTTGTTGAAGTGTGAGCCATGGAAGCCACTTCCTGCCCAAAATCCTGCTTTTCCCACGTTTTTGGGGTGTTTGAAGACAGATAAGGATGGACATCCCCATGACATTTGACTTGCTGTGGTCTCATATTTGAATTTTCTACCAGGACATGTCTCAGCCAGTCTGGGAATGTGGCTGCTCATTGGAAGGTGCTGGTGGAGCTGTTCCAGGCTTGGTTTTGGTCCAGTGCATTGTGATAACTTCATCAACTCAGCCAGCATCATTAAATACCTGCACTGGGTGCTGGGAGCAGAGAAAGGCTGGGAGAGCTGGGAATGTTCACCTGGAGAGGAGAAGGATCCAGGGAGAACTCAGAGCCCCTGGCAGGGCCTGAAGGGGCTGCAGGAGAGCTGGAGAGGGACTGGGGACAAGGGATGGAGGGACAGGACACAGGGAATGGCTTTAGGCTGGAAAAGGGTGGATTTAGATGGGATATTGGGAAGAAATTCCTGGCTGGGCTGGAATTCCCAGATTTGCTGTGGCTGCCCCTGGATCCCTGGCAGTGCCCAAGGCCAGGCTGGACATTGGGGCTTGGAGCATCCTGGGATAGTGGAAGGTGTCCATGCCCAGGTTGCTCCAAGCCCCATCCAGCATGGCCTGGAACACTTCCAGGACTGGAATTCAGAGTTAATTCAATGCCACAACTCTGTGAGCAAAATTTGTTGAAGCAGCCAAGGGCAAACATGTATTTCTCAAATATAAAGCATGATGTCATTCCTGTTTTTTGGGATTTTGGGAATGGCAGCTTGTGCCCTGCAGTTGCATTTGCTGCCTTCTGCAGCAGCTGCACCTGGTGCATTTTGGGGCAGATTTTCCCTCAGTGCAGTTGTTTCTCCCCTGGCAGTGGGCTGTGGAAGCTGGTGCTGAGGAACGTGTCCTATGGCCTGGGGGAGCTCTACAGAGCCTTCTCCATCGGTGCCCAGGTGAGGCAGCTGCAGAAGTTCATCCCTGAGGTCACCACCAACGATGTTCTCAGGTAAGAGAAACTTCTCCTGTTTGGGAAATCTCGTATTTGAACGGCAGAAAACGTGGCAGGGGTTTAGTCCCTTCCTCCACCAAAATATGGAGCTGCCTCCAGCTTGGGAAGGAGCTGGAGCTCCTCAGCCCAGAGGAGGCACCAGGATGATCACAGGGATGGAGCAGCTCTGCTGGGAGGAAAGGCTGAGAATTTGAGGATTGTTCAGCCTGGAGAGGAGAAGCTTTGGGGTGGCCTCATGGTGGCTTTGCAGTACTTGGAGAGAACCCACAGAAAAATGGAGAGGGGTTGTTTAAAGGGCCTTGGGGGAATGGCCTCAAACAGACAGAGGGCAGGTTTAGAGGGGATATTGGGAAGGAATTCCTGGTGGGAGGGTGGGCACATCCTGGCACAGGGTGCCCAGAGAAGCTGTGGCTGCCCCTGGATCCCTGGGAGTGTCCAAGGTCAGGGCTTGGAGCAGCCTGGGACAGTGGAAGGTGTCCCTGCCCATGGAATGGGGTGGGGTTTGAGGTCAGAGGTTGGACTGGATGATCTGGGGGGTCTTTTCCAACCTCAGTGATCCCATGACTGTCAGATACCCCCACTCTGTGTTAAACCTCCCCCTGAAGGCTTTGTCTCCACTCTCTGCCCTCCTCCCTGGACACCTTCCCCCAGGAATTCATTTCCTGACTCCCCACAACATTTCCCTTCCTCTGGCCAGCTCCTCCTTGCTTTTGCAGGGGTCCCTCAGGTGTGAGAGCCCAGGCTCTGGACAGCCAGGGGAATCTGGTGGATGATTTTGTGTTTGATGGAGGCTCGGGGGCCGTGGGGAGCCGGATCCTGCACGTCAGGAACGCTCCTTCTCCCGCCGCCACCTCCTCCCTGGCCATCGCCGCCGCCATCGCCGACGAGGCCCAGCGGCGCTTCCAGCTCTGAATCCTGGCAGGGATGGGCAGGTTCTGCCCCTCTGGAGTGTGGAGCTGCTCCTCAAGGACACTGAGCCACCAGGCAGCACGGCTGGGCTGTCCCCAAGCAGCCTCAGGGATGTTCTCTGCTCACAGCTCCTCGAGCGTCGCGTCCTGGCGTGGCAAAGTTTGGACCTGAGCAGGACCAGCCACGGGAGGGCCTCCAAGCACAGGCAGAGCCTCTCTGGTGGGATTGTCCACATGGATTTTCCCCATTCCTCTGCTCCCATGCCTCCTCAGAGGGGTCTGAAGGTGTGGGGTGGCTCTCTGTGTGCTCTGAGTCCATCCCAGTGGAGTCTGCAGTCCTCTAGATTACATGGGAGTAATGGAATAGAAGGATAAGCCCTGCTTAAGGGCCCTGCTGATATGGAATTAAAGGCTTTATCAGAGATTGAGAACAACATTCAGAGCCTTCGATGTGAATGTGGAGTATTCACAGAAAAATAAGCTTAAAGAGGATTACCAAACCCAAGTCAATTTAGATCTGCAGTTCAGATGCTCTGTCTGATCTCTGTCTCTGTATTTTTATAGAGCAGAAATGAAAATATGGATTTAAACAATCACTTATCATTTAATTGACAGCTGGAAAATCAACACTGATCAGAAACTTCATCAGTGGGTTTGGGTTCTTCCTGCCTTTGAATGCTGGAAATGCAAAAGGAGCTGATCTTTGTCCAGCCAGTTGAGCAATCCAGGGAAAAATGGTCTTTGGAACAGGGAGTGTGAAAGGAGGGAAGCTCCAGAAACCTGCCTTGAGTCATGTTTGATATTGCTTCCCTTGGAGCCTGAACAGGGATGAGTCAGGACAGTTTCCCATTTTCCCTGAGCAGGAGGGGAGCTCAGGCAGTGCTGGTGACTCCTCTGAACTCCACTGAAACCCAATTTTTTTCAGAAATACACCTGGAGGGGTCTATGTGGAGAGAGATGAGAAGTAAACTCAGTGCTGAGCTGAGGATCTGGGTGTGTCCTGCAGAATTGCTGCAAAGCAGAATTTTGTGGCCTCAGGGACAAAGTATTGAGGGTTTTATAGCAGAGGCTCCCAGGGTGTTGGGTAACACAGATAATTGTGGGGAGTTTGTACCAGAAAATTGGACAGGATTTTTTCCTTTAAAAGTTCTTTTCTGAGCTCCTCTGATGGGAGTGGGTTAGCACAGGAGGGCAGCTGTGGGGCTGATTTTACTGTACAGATTGGAGACACTTTTTTGAGGGGAAAAAAGGGCTTAACCTGCCTCTTTTTTTTTAATTTTTATTTTTCCTTATATTTTTCTCCTGGTAGAATTTACTTCACCAGCCAATTGGCAGCTGGAAATTCAAATAACAATCCTTTCAGAGCAAAGGTTTGATCACTTTAGGCAGAGATCCAGCTGTTCCAAGGCTTCCAGTGCCACGGGGCTGTGTAAAACTTCCCACAGTGGAACAATCCCATCTTCCCTCCCTGCCAGAAGTGTTGCCTATCAACAGTAAATCCTACAAAAGGATTGCAAAAGCCACTTCCTCCCACACGGGGTGTGGCCCTGACATGTATTAACAGAATAAAGAACATTAAAATGCAAAGCAGACAGAGAGCAGGGGGAGTCCTAAGTCAGCATTTCCCTGTGGTGCTTTTTCCTCTCAGGTGATGATTGCTTTGGGGGTAAAGTTTATTTAAAACTTAATTTATGAACCTCGATGTAGCATTCTGTGCAAAAAAGAAATCTTTCCAGAGATAAAAGTTTGACACTTTTGTTCTAAAAATAAGTTCAGAGATTATGATGTCAGGGTTTCAGGCATCAATCTCGTTGCTCACAAAGTGTGAAAATGTTTTCATTTATTTAACAAATGAGCCTCACTTTGATGATTTCATAAACGTGCCTTTTATGATTAAAATACTGTGGTGGGGTTTTTTTAAAAAATGCTGTGTATTTCTCCTGACTCAGAGACAGGTTTCACTGGAATTTGCTCATTCTCAGCTGAATTAGGCAGGATATCACTCTGTGTAACAGGAATTACTTCAGGAGGGGGACACATGACCAAACTTGTCTTCCTAAATTATCTTATCTGTGCTTCTCACACCTCACAGCTCTCCCTCCCTCGACAGGACTGCTCTGAAGGCTGATCTGAGCCTGTTGGGACAGGTGGGATGAGAATTCCTGAAACTCTGAATAAATGTTTGGACAAACACAATTTGTTCCCCAAAAGCATCACAGAATCGTAGAACCCCAGACTGGTTTGAGCTGGGAAGGACCTTAAATCCCATCCCATTCCATCCCTTCCACCCCTTCCACTATCCCAGGCTGCTCCAAACTCTGTCCAGCCTGGCCTTGGACACTCACAGGGAACAATTCCTTCCAATTCCTTCCAGCAAGGTCACTCCTAAACTCTGGAAGGAGTAGGAACTTGGCTCTGTGGGTTGTGCCACCATTTTCCCATTATTCCTTTCTCTTTTTTGCTCACAATTTGGGTTTGAGGAACAAGTGTCTCCCCACAGAAATAAATATTTTGTTGGGAACCTTCCAGGCTGCAGAAGGAGCAGTTTCTGCCTCTGGAAGCATCAGGCTCCTCCAGGAAATCTGTTACAAAGAAGGATCACCATTTTACTGGCAGGAAGGCTCATTTTTTTCCCCCCTTTGGTTTAATTTATCCATTCCCTCTGTGGACAAGTCTTAAAACGGGGTGTGGAGGAAATATAAGATGTGAGGTTTGAATATTATACTGTCAAGAGGGAAATGAGGGAAAATTTGGCTGGATTTGGGTGAAGGCAATGGTGGCAATGTTGATCTCTGAAACAGAGAGGGAAACTCCTTACAGCTATGGAGAGAAACTGCTGGCAGGTAGGAAAACATCCTCCAAAGAGGAAAATTTCCTCCAGGTTGGGATGGAAACAGCCTCCAGGTAGGGAGGAGAACATCCTGCAGCTGGGGAGGAAAACAGGCTCCAGGCTGTGAGAAAAATTGCCTCGAGGCAGGGAAAACAGTCTACAGGTAGGAAAACAGCTCCAAGTAAGAAGAAAAGCCTTCAAGTAGGGAGAGAAACTCCTTCCAAGTAAGAAAAGAGTCTCTAAATAGGGAGGAAAATGCCTCCAAAATAGGAAGCAGAAGAAAATTCAGATAAGGATGGGAACAGCCTCCAGGTAGGAAGAGGAAAATCATCCAGGCCCAGAGAGGCAGAGCCTCCAAGCAGGGTAAAACACAGCCTAGAGGAAGGGAAATAGCATCCAGGTGGGAAGAATAAAACAGCCTCCAGGGAGGGAGAGGCACAGCCCCTAGGGCAGGGATGGAAGCTGCCTCGAGGGAGGGAGGGAGGGAAAGAGCCTTCAGAGGAAAAAAAAAACCCAAACAAACAAACAAACAAACAACCCCCCCAACGGCTTCCAGGTAGGGAAATATTATCTGGGCAGGGAAATCTCCTCCAGGTAGGGAAATACCCTTCAGACAGAGAAATCTCCTGTAGGAAGGGAAATAACCTCCAGGCAGAGAAATGACCCCTAGGTAGGGAAATACCTTCTAGACAGGGAAATCTCCTCCAGGCAAGGAAATATTCCCTAGGCAGGGAAGTATCTCCCTACATAAGGAAACACCCTCCGGGCAGGGAATATTCCCTAGGTAAGGAATAACCCTCTAAGTAAGTAAACATCCTCCGGGCAGGGAATATCCCCTAGGTAGGGAAATACCCTCTAGGTAAGGAACTCTCCCCCAAGCAGGGAAATCTCCCCTAGGCAAGGAAATCTCCCCTAGGTAGGGAAGTATCTCCCTATGTAGGGAAATACCCTCCGGGCAGGGAAATCTCTCCTAGGTACGGAAATACCCTCTAGGTAAGGAAACACCCTCCGGGCAGGGAATATTCCCTAGGTAAGGAATAACCCTCTAAGTAAGTAAACATCCTCCGGGCAGGGAATATCCCCTAGGTAGGGAAATACCCTCTAGGTAAGGAACTCTCTCCCAAGCAGGGAAATCTCCCCTAGGTAAGGAACTGTCCCTCGGGCAGGCGGNAATATCCCTAGGTAAGGAATAACCCTCTAGGTAAGGAAACACCCTCCGGGCAGGGAATATCCCCTAGGTAGGGAAATACCCTCTAGGTAAGGAACTCTCCCCCAAGCAGGGAAATCTCCCCTAGGCAAGGAAATCTCCCCTAGGTAGGGAAGTATCTCCCTATGTAGGGAAATACCCTCCGGGCAGGGAAATCTCTCCTAGGTACGGAAATACCCTCTAGGTAAGGAAACACCCTCCGGGCAGGGAATATTCCCTAGGTAAGGAATAACCCTCTAAGTAAGTAAACATCCTCCGGGCAGGGAATATCCCCTAGGTAGGGAAATACCCTCTAGGTAAGGAACTCTCCCCCAAGCAGGGAAATCTCCCCTAGGTAAGGAACTGTCCCTCGGGCAGGCGGGCAGGGAATCTCCCCTAGGTAGGGAAATATCTCCCTATGTAGGGAAATACCCTCCGGGCAGGGAAATATCCCTAGGTAGGGAATAACCCTCTAGGTAAGGAACATCCTCCGGGCAGGGAATCTCTCCTAGGCAGAAAAATACCCTCTAGGTAAGGAACCATCCTCCGGGCAGGGAACAGCCCCTAGGCAGGGAATCTCTCCTAGGTGAGGAACCCTCCTCCGGGCAGGGAATCTCTCCTAGGCAG
>VWYP01003538.1:123204-163596 GCA_013400435.1 Pycnonotus jocosus
CACCTGCTGGGAGCCGGCCCCGCGTCCCGGCGCTGCGGGCGGGTGGAGCCCCGGGGCCCGCCCTGCCCTCAGGCACCGCTGGGAGGGCCCCGAGCCCCCCGCGCCTCCCTCGGGGGCTGCTGCGTGTGGGGATGCTGAGGGTGGCGAGGGACCCGCCTGGCGCTGCTTTCTCTGTCGCCTGCGCTCGCTAAAGTTCGCTCTCCGCTTTAATCGGGGCTTTCGCTTCTAGGGGTTGATATCCCAGACTGGTTTGGCTTGGGAATGATCTTAAATCCCGTCTCGGTCCAACTCCCTGCCATGGGCAGGGACACCTTCCGCTATCCCAGGCTGCTGCAAGCCTGTCCAGCCTGGCCTGGGGCAAATCCAGGGATCCAGGGGCAGCCACAGCTGCTCTGGGCACCCTGCTAGCGTTGGAGGAATGGCATCCTTCATCCCTTCCTTCATCCTTCATCCCTTCCTTTATCCTCTCCTTCATCCCCTCCCCGGGCCATTTCTCCTGACAGCTTTTCCAGGCTCTGTCCCGAGCCAGGTTCCTTCACCCGAGGCGTTTCTGACACTCACAGGGTGACACCTGTGACAGCAGCCACCTGTGGCAAAGCCACCCTGTGACACATCAGCCCAGTGCACAATTGAGAGAAACCCTGGGGGAAAACACTCAGGAGGTGAATCCGTATTTTTAGGATTTGTTTGCACAGCAGGGAAGCTCCAGCCCACCCTCCCTTCCATAGGACACCCCCAGCAGTGCAGGGACTGGGTTAAATTGAGGCTGCAGGGAGCAGTGCCCTGCTCTGTGTCATTTGCAAAGGTTGAGGATTATTCCGTAATTCTGACCATAATTAGGTAATCTGCATAATCTGTAACCTGCTGATCTGCATCTCTGGTGCTGCCATACAAGTCCTTTAGGCAGTGGTGAGTGGTTTGTCTCTTTTTTTTCCCCAAGAATGGATGTAGTGATGCTGTTGGATAATTATTCTCCGTTATTTTGGGGTTTTTTTAATAGAATAAAAGACTTGCATTTGTTTCGGGTGCCTGTCTAAGTAGTCTTGTGGCTGGCATAGAAACCACTAATTGCCTGTCTGAAGAATCCTGGATTTTCAGCTCTTTACCCTGAAATCTTCCCCTCACAGAAGCTGCTTTCCAGTGTCTTAGAGAATGCCAGGCTGTTCTTTTCCTGATCTCTCTGGAGTCTGACCTAAAGCAGCCTCTTAACACCAGCCAGCATCTGCCCAAACGTGAGGTGAAAAGATCCCCTTAAAATTTAGAGGTGTTTCCATCATCCTGAAATACAGATACCACCAAAGTTGGTGGATTCATGCTGCTTTACCAATTCTTTCTATTTGTGCTCTTGGTTTTGGTGAAAAGAGCAGAACTTTCAGCTTTCTCAAGCAGAGGAAACGGGGGTTGTGATGCCAGTGACTGCCTGTAAAAATGTGGATTTGCTTATAGCCAGGTTTTTTTTCTCCCTGGGAAAGTTCCTTGTCTGCAGGACCCACCCTGGAGCATGAAGCAATCAGGGCTGTAATGTGAATTTCTGGTGTGAATACACAATATCAATGAGTCAACCCAAAATTATATCATTGTCAGGCTGCTGGGGAAGCACTCTCTGTTTTGACACATCTCTGTAAAATGAGCACTGGAGATCTGAAAATGAGCAGGAGATTATCCAAAATGCTCATTCCATTATTTCTAGGGGAGTTAAGAACAGTGGCACTGAATCCAGAGTGTGAAAACCTCACATTTTCTGCTAATTTCCCAATTCATTAAACACCATCACTGCTGTTTGCAGATAGTTTGTGATTTTGTCCTTTAAAAATCCACTTGTTGGCCAGCTGAGATGGGATTTTTCCAAGCAGGTTGCTTTGTGATGGAAACTTTAGAGAAAGTTTAGTATTTTTTTAGTTAAACACCTGAAATAGATTTTTTTTTTTAACTCTTAAGCTATGTTTTTAATATCCTGAGCATTATTTCCCATTCCTGAAAGCTTTTCCTTTAAATGAGCACTTCTTGAAGGAGAGAAACAGAAAGCAGAAGCAGAAATAGAAGATAGGTTTTGGTTCTCTTTGTGAAGTGTGAAAAATATTTAATTCTAAAATGCACAAAGATTTGTGGAGCTGGATAAGCAGTTCACTAACAATAAAAAATATTTCTTTATTGTTTGGATTTTAAGTCCAGAACATGCCTTGAAGAGCTCCAGTCTCTTTATTATGCACTGAACAAGTTTAAGGCAACTTCTTTTTTTTCAGACCACTTTTAAATTCTTGCTTTACTTAAATTCTGTGCAGTGAACACCTAAAAAAATGATAAAACACATCAGTCCTTACTTTAATACATGGAAAAAAGATGAGAATCTGTCTTTTGAACAATATTTTGTGTAGGTTAGTAGAGAGTGCCAAATTTTACCTTAGATTGGGAGTCTTTTTAGGAAAAACCCAAAGCTAAGTGATAAAACATCTTTAAGCCAGACTTTATATTTTTATAAGCCCACATTCCTTAGCACTGGCACCTGGGAATCTTATAAGTTGGAAAATTAAAAGCAGTTTTCATGTGTTGCCTCTGTCCCAGCTGGGAGATGGACAAAGCACATCCTTGCAAAATAATTCACTTAAAATAAATAAAACACTTTCTTTTCTTCTGCTGCTGTGCTGGAAATCTAAGCAGGTAGTGAGGGTAATTCGATATAAAAGTCCTTTCAAAGTAAATAAATCAGAAGAAAACAAGATTTTTATGTGATCACTGAGGGTTAGTGATGTGAGCTGCTGTTTGGAGCAGGTAAATCACCTCAAACAGATCCTGGGATTTTAACCTGGGATTCCAATCCTGTATGAATTGTTTTGTAGGTGGATGCTGAGATTCCAGTCCTGTGGGAATTATTGAATGGGATTCCACTCCTGTGTGAATTATTTTGCAGGTTGATACTGGGATTCCAATCCTGTATGAATTGTTGAATGGAATTTCAGTCCTGTGTGAATTATTTTGCAGGTTGATACTGGGATTCCAATCCTGTATGAATTATTGAATGGAATTTCAGTCCTGTGTGAATTATTTTGCAGGTTGATACTGGGATTCCAGTCCTGTATAAATTATTGAATGGAATTCCAGTCCTGTGAGAATTATTTTGCAGGTTCATACTGGCATTCCAATCCTGTATGAATTGCTGCATGTTATTGAATTATTATTATTGAATAATAATTATTGAAATCATTATTTCCACTCCTGTGGGAATTTCAGAGGCAGCAGCTGAGTGTGTCACTCCCTCCAGCCCGCTGGAGGTCCCAGTTTTAATATCCTGGATGCGTGCTGCATGAAAGGTTTTTGGGAATTGTAGTTGAAAAATTCATTTGTACCAAATACCTTCTATTGCTACATGGAATAAACTTCTGTTGCAAGCATTTGGAACAGGTTTTTAAAATAAAATAAACCATAGAATTAGTGTGTATTTTTGAAAATAGTGAGGAATGTGTTGTTAGATTTATAGATCTGGATTTATTCACCTTAAAATATTCTTGTGTGTCCTGAGCTTACATTTTATAAGGGCCTGGAGGGACAGGACACAGGGAATGGCTTCCCAGTGCCAGAGGGCAGGGCTGGATGGGACATTGGGAATTCCTGGCTGGGAGGGTGGGGAGGGGCTGGAATAAAATTCCCAGATTTGCTGGAAGTGTCCAAGACCAGACTGGAGCAGCCTGGGACAGTGGGAGATGTCCCTGCCCATCCAGGGACTGGAACTGGGTGAGTTCAAATCCCTTCCAACCCAAACCATTCCAGGATTCCACGATTATCATTTGTGTTGTTTTCTTGCAAATCCACCGGCAAATTCAAAATACATTTGTGTGAACAGGAGCTGTGCGTTCTTTGCTCTTTGATTTCTCTAACCTAAGCTCAGGAGCATCTCCTGGGGATTCCTGGTTTGGGTTTTTCTCCACGATCCACAAACAGAGCCTGTCAAACAATCAAACCCCAGGGCTCTGCAGGCACCACATGTCGGGATAATCCTGGCACTGGGCACTATTTGCATTTTCTGAAACAATTCCACCATTGCTCTGGACCACTCATCACATTTCTAGAGCATGACTAAAGGGTTTATTCTTAGCAAATGTTGCACAGACAGATAGAAAAGACCATTTTGAGGACTTTTATTTGAAGTTTACATTAGTTCAGTGCTTCTGTAGTTTAAAACACGTGGGAGTGACTCTGTTGTGATGGGTGAGGTTGCAGGGTTGGGGTTAAGGTCAGGAGGTGCAGGGGTGTCCAGCTTTATTCCAGATTTATTTATTTATTCCAAAATTATGCATGTTATCCATGGCAGGATCAGGCTCCCTTTAGGTTAGAATTATTTGATGTATTTTAGCCTCATTATAATGGATTATTATTTAAATTAGTATCCATTATTTATTATTTAAATTAGTACCCATTTTTATTTAATGCATTACAATTCCAACAGGAAAATTGCTCATTAAGAAGTTTTAAAATCATAGTTACATTTAGGTTTGAAATCTCTTAGGCCATTCAACTTCTCATAAATATATTTCAGCTCAGGAGCCTGGACCCTTGCAGACTTTCAGTTGCTCCAAACATGAATTTAAGTGACCTGGGCTAGTGGAAGGTGTCACTGCCTTTGGATTTGTACTGTGATGGGCTTTAAAATCCCTTCCAACCCAAACCAGTCTGGGATTCTATGGATGCATCAACCTGGAACCAGAGGGGGCTGGTCCTTTTACTTAAATCTTGTTACTTTCATGCTTTGTTTTGTTTGTACAAAGTTCCTGACACAGGAATCTGTGGCTGGCAAACAGAAACAGGAGAGTTTTTGCAGCCACTGAGGGTGATGAGAATGGATTTTGCATTTTTAATAGGAAAACTGTGATTTCTGTTGGCAGCTCCAGCACAAGGAACTCTGCCTACCTGTGCTGCTCAAGTGGAAATGGGAATTAGTGTTTGCCTTGGCTTGGGGAACAGGCACAGGAATTAAAAACCACCAGAGGCGTTGGGTGCAGTGAATCACCTCACTGTGCTGCCTTTACCCCTCAGGGCTGGGCTCCAGTCCCAATCCCAATCCCAGTCTGTGTTTTTCCCATCTTCTCATCCCACCTCACCTCCTGCAGTGCCTCCTGCTCTCCTTGGCTTTCCACCTCCCTCTCTGCACAGTGCAGGCCTTATCTAATCTCTTCCAGAGGAGCTGTGGAGTCTGGTATTTGCTTTTTTAATTACCTCACTGATTGCCTCTGTGCCAGCCTTTCCCGTGAGTGCTTCCGGAGGGTTCCTGGTGTGCAGAACGAGCCTTTCCTGCAGCCATGGCCTCTGTTCTCCCTGATGCTTTGATGACATCTCAGTGTCCAGTTGGGTCATGGAGAGACTCCTCTGAGGGCCTTCACTATCTCCAGATAATGGGAATTGTTCCCTGTGAGGAAGGTGAGGGTGCCCAGAGAAGCTGTGGCTGCTCCTGGATCCCTGGAAGTGTCCAAGGCCAGCTGGGACATTGGGGCTTGGAGCAGCCTGGGACGGTGGATTGGAATGAGATGGGATTTTAAAACTCCCTTCCAACCCAAACCATCCTGAGATTCAAATTCCAGGTTTGAATAATTCAATCTTCCTCACTGAACCAATCTCCTTGGGATGTAAAAAGTGAGGAGAGGGAGCCCATGAGTGCTGAATTCAGAGCCCAGAGCAGCTCTGAGCTCCCTGTGGAAGAATTTTGGGAGAATTGGGAGCTGTCAGCATTAATTCACATGGGGCACAGCCACCTCCACACTGGCCATGGGATTTTCCTTCCCCTGTCACAGGGCAGAGGCTGTGCTGGGCTCCCTCGGGGTTAATCTCAATTTTATGTGCATGGATAAAATCCAAACACTTCATTTTCAGTCAGGTTTGAAGATAANTTTCCCTATGGGCTCCAAGCAGCCTTCCCAGGAGATTTCAGGCCAGTGTTTGATGCTGTTTCAGAGTCACATCCTGTCTGTACCAGCCATCATTCCTGCTTTAATTCACCCTTCCCTCAACTAGAATACACTATAGAAGATTATTTAAATAGCTAAAGATGGAAAAAAAATTACATTTAGACTAAAGTAGTGGTGTAAGATGATTTTTTACAGTACAGTCAGTTGAGGGATAATTTTATTTTGCTCACCCTGTTTCAAGTTTTTTGCAGTAAAAAAATGCCAAATGCTGTATGTAGATAAAAATTCTCTTTTACTTAAGAGGCTGCTTCATACTGTTCCTCTCTCAGCATGTTTTAGTCTGATTTAAGAATGACAGGCCAGCCAGAAATTGCTGTGTTGGAAATAAAATAAGAAATCAGTGTGGTTATTTAAAAAAAAACTTGACAGCGCATTTTTATTGGGGGTTTCTCTTCAAATATTTAAATCTTTGTGGTTCTTTCTAAAGAATAATGCTTAAAAAATTGGAATATCAGTGCAATTCCTTTTCACTGAATAAGAGCAAGAGAAGCCTTTAAGTGGCTCCATTTGGTTCCCTTTTTCTCTGGAGCATCATCCAGATGAGGGATTAAAAATGCCTTTGGAGCAGATGTTTTGTGCTTTTCATGGTCAGGGTTATCTTTGGGAGAGAAAAGATAAAGGAGGAATTAAAGCACAGACTTTTAAATGAGAAACTTCTCATTCTGAAATCTCAGGTAACACTGGAATTCCATTTTCTCAAAATGTCGTTTTGAATATGAGTAGAAAACTGGGATATTTTAACCAAATATTTCAGGAATATGAATTAATTCGTATTTTTATGGTGGAGTGTGCTGCCTCCAGACTTGATGTGCACATCATGGATTTGGGAATTTTCTGTTCTTGAGGGATTTTTAAATGAAAAAATCTCTCATTTTGCTCATGTTTTGCTCGCTGTGGAACGACTGGAGCTTTCTGGATGTGTTTGCACTATGAAAATAATCTATCAAGTAAAAATAGATTGAGGTGTTGTAGCCAAGCTGTTGGTTTGTCTCAGAAAAGGCTAAAAAGAAGTTCCTTGCAGTTTTGACTCTTATTTTTTTCCCCTCAGCTTTTGGTCATTTCAAATGGAGCCCTTTGATAATTTCTTTTATGTTCTGGGCTTCTGGATTTCTCCAAATGTGAGATCCAGAATTCCTGTGCTTCAAAATTAACCCTGCCATAATATTGGTTAAAAAAAAAATTTTTTTTTTCCTAGTTTTAATACCATTTATCTCCATGGAAAGTTTTCATCCTCATCTTTTTTGAACAGACTCCTTGCTCTGAGGATTAATAATATCTCACTGAGAAGGAATTTTTGGGGAGAAGCTTTTGAGGATTTTCATCAAATGCACATTGGAAGGGTGGAAGAATAGGGGAAAATTGAGGAGCAGGAGAAGGAACAGTTTAGGAATTTTGATGTAAAATGAAATTATGTCCTCCAGAAAGGCCTTAAGGTGAAGTTTAAATGCCATTTTTGCACCTGTTACTTAATTTCTTTTCACTGGAACAACTTGGGCTAAACCTGTGTGAATGACACTGTAAAAATTCATTCTGCTAATCCTAATCTCTCTTTAATCACTTCAGACATTCTGCTGTTTCAGAGATAAAATAGTAAAAAAATCTGTTTTCTGTGCTCCCTTCTGCTCAGCTCCTTGCAGCAGAGCTCTGACTGGTCAGTGCAACACCTTGAGGGTTTTTTAAAGGGTATTTTGACCCTGAAAAGAAACAATCACCAGAGAAAATCCAGCCTGTGTGGCTCTGGTGAGTTTATTCCATGCCAGTTTATACAAATTGTGCTCAGATATTTCAGCCTGAAGCAGAGGTCAGTGACTGTCCCTCCTGTGAGTACCATCCCCACTAATTGCTCCTGCTTTTTTCCATACTTTGAGTGCTTTCATCAGTCTCTCCTTGCTTTTCCAGTCCTCTCAGTCAGGCTTTAGGGAGTTCTGTAAAGAATAAACGTTTTGTCCTTGATCCAGGGGCATCTGATTTGATCAGCTGCTGCACAGCTTTTATTACAGCGGGTTTGTTTTGCTCTGAAAAACACTGCCTCAAAATGAAATTGGTTTTTTTTTCTTCTCAGCATTTCTGTCCCAATAACTTCTCTGAAATCCAGGGAGTGCAGAAACACCTCTGGGACCTCTCAGGCTGCTGCAGGCAGACTCATCTCAAGTGGCAGCTGATCTTCCAAATCCTCTGGGGAGAGTTGTCTCAACCAGGAGATGCTGGGCTTTGTTCTTGGCTTTGCTCCTTTGGAAGGAAAATTGACCCCAGGACTTGGAGAGGGCAACAGAGAGGATTTGGGGGATGGAACAGTTGTGAGGGAAGGCTGGGAGTGTTGAGGGTGTTCATCCTGGAAGAGAAGCTCCAGGGAGAGCTCAGAGCCCAAAGGGGCTCCAGGAGAGCTGGAGAGGGACTGGGGACAAGGATGGAGGGACAGGACACAGGGAATGGCTCCCACTGCCAGAGGGCAGGGATGGATGGGAGATTGGGAATTGGGAATTCTTGGCTGAGAGGGTGGAATGGAATTCCCAGATTTGCTGTGGCTGCCCCTGGATCTCTGGAAGTGTCCGAGGCCAAGTTGGAGCACTCTGGGATAGTGGGAGGTGTCCCTGCCATGGCAGGGGTGCAATAGGATGGTGTTAGAAGTCCCTTCCAAGCCAGGCTATTCCAGAATTCCATGATTTGTGTTCCTAAAATGAAGCAGAGATTCCCTGTCAGTGTTTAAGGAAGGCTCTGTGCTCCTCTGCTGCTCCTCAGCCTTGCTGGACATCCCTGTGCTCCCAAGAAAGTTTAGAAGAGTGTGTGTGAGGCATGAGACATTTAGAAGAGTGGCCTGAGGTGTTCAGACCTGGGAGATGAAGTCAGGTGCAAATAAAGTCATTTTTTGGGCAGTGAAGTCTGAAATAAGTGACTGGAAGGAGGAGAACAGCTGCAATCTGTCAAGGAATGGGAGTTCCCATCTCCTCCTGATCTTCCTCCTCTCCTCACTGTTCCTGTTCTCGTCAGTTCTCTGGAGCATCATCAAGGGCTCACTGCAGGGACACAGAATTTCCTTTGATTTCCTTGCTGGGTGCTGTGGTGGTGCTCTCTGAGGGGACACGTGGCAGGCCCTTAACCCGGCACTTCCTGCTGTGCCATTGTTTTGGGAATTCAACTCTCATGTTCAGGAAGAACACTAAATGCCCTGGCTATTGTTGAGAACCTGCGGCTGCCTTAAGTCGGAGTTTTCAAGGAGTGGGTTTGGTTTTTCTTGAGGATTCTTTCTTTCAGGAGCTTGTATCCATGTCAGGAATCAGAGATTCATGTTTGAGGTGCAGAAGGCAAAATTATGTTTACAGGGCTATAAAAAAACTTTATAACAAGACTGGGCAGCTGGATTCAAACTCACACTGGACAGGGTTAGATGGGATGTTGGGAATTCTTGGTTAGGGGGGTGGGCAGGCCATGGCAGAGGATTCTCAGAGAAGCTGTGGCTGCCCCTGGATCCCTGGAAATGTCCAAATCCAGGCTGAACAGGGCTTGGAGCACCCTGGGATAGGGAAAGGTGTCCCTGCCATGGCAGGAGGGGAACAGGATCATCTTTAAGGTCCTTTCAAACCCAAACCATTCTGGGATTCTCCTTAATTTGGAGGCAGCCCGTGGAGCCCCCCAGTTTTTGGGAACTGCTCCATGGGCTTTGGAAGGGGCTGGACCTGTATTTCAGAATTGAACCCAAAGATGTTTCTGTCTTGTCCCAAATGTGCCACCTCATTTGTCCTGTGAATACCAATGTGAGTATGTCACACGACATTTTTGAGGTGATTTACATGGAATTTGTATGGGGAGAGGAGGGAATTCCCCTGGATTGTATTCCTTAGGAATCTTTTGGCTGTAGTTTGAGATTTAGTGAGCACTTTCCTGACTGAGAGGCTGCCAGGGAAAACTGAGTGTGGAGACCAACCTCTGAGTGCTTTTTTTTCCTTTTTAAGGTGGGGTGGTTTGATGAGGGGGATTTTTAGTAGAAAAAGAGCCCTGCTGCCCCAGGGTGAGTTAAGGTTGCCTGTTTTGGGTTGTCTGCTCTAGTTTAGCCTTTGGGAAACCAAAGCTGGGATAAAATCTCCATGAAGTGAGATAAAAGGAATTTTCCTGCCATGCTTTGGAGAGGGGTGGGAGTCAGCTTTTCCTTGCTTTTCCATGGTGGCTCTGTGCTGCTCCTGTGTTCAGTCACCCAGGTAGGGCTGACTCCATCAGTCACTCATTAGGGTTGGTGACATCACTGCAATTACTCATTCAGGCCATGAGTAACTCAGAGGTACCCACAGGGATGGTTTCACTCCTGTGCTGGCAGAAATCTGCCTTGGCTTGACTCTCCTTCCCACCAGAATGGCAAAACACAGAGTTTGTAATTGCACAGAGGTGCCAACTTGGCAGGAATGGGAATTACCACCTTATCTCCAGAGGAAAGCTTGTGAGAAATATTAAAAGCGTGTGAATTTGCAGCACTGCAACCCAGAGTTATCCTGCTTTTGCTGAGATTCGTTTTTAGGCAAAGCTTTCCATTGAAAAAAAAAAATTAAAAATCCTAATTCTTGGAATTCTTTTGGGCAGGTGCAGCAGCAGGTTCACCCCAACCTCTCAGCAAAGGAAGATTCCCTCTATTACATTGAGGAGCTGATCCTGCAGCTGCTGAACAAACTGTGCATCGCCCAGCCACGCACTGTGCAGGACGTGGAGGTAGGACTGGAGGCTGGGAAAACAAGGGGTTGCCTCTGGAGTCACTGAAATTAATTGGGATTAATTGGGCTGGGCAGGATTAGAAGCCCAGAGTTTCCTAACAGGACTTTGTGGCTGTCCCTGGATCCCTGGAAGTGCCCAAGGACAGGTTTGGATGGGATTTGGAACGACCTGGGATAGTGGAAGGTGTTCCATGGCAGGGATTGGAAGTGGATGATCTTTAAGGTCCCTTCCAACCCAAACTATCTGATTTTATTTCGATTTTATAAGCAAATTTAACTCAAAACTCATTTTCTTACCCAGTGCTTCAGGATAGAAATTGTGGGAATTTTTCCTTTCAGCAATATTTTTATAAATGCAAAATGCTTCCAAGGATTTTCTGCTATCGAATGCACAATGGATTTAAGAATTTTTCCTACTTTTTTTGACACCAATATGCAAGAAAAAAAATTTAAATGTTTCAATGAAAGTTTACTGTTGTCAGGCCTGGATTGTGCAGCTGAGGGAACAGAGTTGGATGTTCCTGGGAATTTATTGGAGTCACTGAGGCTCTTGTATTATTGCAGCTGTCAGCTTTTGTGTCATCATTTCAAAATGAGAGTTTAATGCAGTCTGGAGGGAGAAAATGCTTCCATGTGGCTGTGACCTGATAGAGCTTTGTAGAAGCTCTGTTAATTAATTAATTTTATATTAATCTGTGGGTCCAGGATTTTCTGCCTCATCCAAAATGATGTCTTTGTGTGGGATTCTCTGTGTCTGTTGTGGAATTAAAGTTATTTATATCGATATATAAAAATTATATGTGTGCCAAAATTGTTGTATGTCTATATTAATATAAATTATATATGTGTGTCATGGAAATTAAAGAAATTAATTACAGGTAATTATAATACAATATTATATAATATANTATTGGCAAAATAATTGCCCAAAGGGTTTTAGATTCTTATTAGATACCCTTTATTCAATATTAATTTTAAATATTTTTTTTCTAATGTTGATGCATGAAGATTATTGCATCACTAAATAAAACCAAAATTTAATAGTTCCTTAATAGCTCTTGGGATTGGATTTGCTCCTCAGCTGTTTTTATCTGTTAAGGGAAAACAGGAGAGCTGTGATCCCTGAAGTTTTGCATGCAGATATTTACAGAACAGCCTGGAGCTAATGGAACTGTTTGTCCAAGATGTTGTCCTTAGGTATTTGCAGGATCAAGGTCTAAAAAATCTCAAATTAAAAAGGTTTTATAAATAGAAGCAGCTCTTCAAATTGTTCCTAAAGAAAGCAGTGGGAAGCAGTGTTGGAGCACAGAAAGCCTCTGTTAGGTGGGAGATTGGGAATTGGGAATGCCTGGCTGGGAGGATGGGGAGACCCTGGAATGGAATTCCCAGATTTGCTGTGGCTGCCCCTGGATCCCTGGCAGTGTCCAAGGCCAGGTTGGAGCATCCTGGGACAGTGGAAGGTGTCTCTGCCATGGCAGGGGTGGAACTGGATGAGTTCAAATCCCTTCCAACCCAAACCAGTCTGGAATTCCATGATTCCAAGCTGAAGGATGGCTGAATGCCACCTCCCCACCCCGTTTTTGGGAGGATCTCCTGGTAGGATCCCAAGGAAGGGTCATTTGGGGGTCACTCTCCAGGAGTGAATGTCACCCTGTGTCATCCTGGGAGCTGATCAGAAAGTTGGGCATTAAATGGCCACCTGAAAAGATTTTAAAGCTGCCTCTAAGAAAATCTACCTCTCTGAAGACCTTGGGCCTCCTTGGAATATGTGCAAAAATCTCTTAATCAAAGGCACACAAATATTTCACAGGGTTTTTTTTCCAGCTCCCTTCCACTGGAAGTGGAGACTGAAACCTCCTTGCTGCTCTTGAAAAGATGAGAGATTTTAGGAGATTTGAAGGAATTCTTGGTGCTCAGGGAAGGGAAGGTTGTTGGGGATCGCTGAAAAGGCAGAAGCCGAGTTGGGTAAGGAGAGAACAATTAGGAAAACGTGTTGCAAACACTGAGGAGGAGGATAATTGCCTGTCCTGGAGGGGAAGTAATTTGCTGTGCTGTGTTTTATTTAACCTCTCTGGTGGCTGTGGTTGTCTCAGAGCTCTCTGTGTTGGGCAGGAGCGGGTTCAGAAGACGTTTCCTCACCCCATAGACAAGTGGGCGATCGCTGATGCTCAGTCAGCCATCGAGAAACGGAAAAGAAGGAACCCCCTCCTGCTCCCTGTGGACAAAATCCATCCTCTGCTGAAGGTACCTCTCACCTTTACTGCCCTCCAGCATGACCTTTAATGTATTTCTTTAATTGGTATGAAGTTAAAGGAGTTTCTCCTCCTGGCAGAGGGAGTAAATCACCATAGAGCTGAATTTATTGTGATGTGTAATAAAAATAAATCCTTAAATTCATCACGTTCAAGACATCACTGTATTCATCTATTACTCTACTTTGAAATGGAATGGGTTAGTTTTTAACATAAACAAAATTTAAATACCTTGCCTACTGCAGCAGCATTGCTTTGATGCCTTTATTTGTTTCAAAATGCTGCAGAAGCCAAAAGAGAAGAAGAGGGAACAAGCAGATCCTGTTCCTTGTGTACTGTCAACCAAGATGTGTCAGTGTCCTTTCAGTCACTGCTGAATGTCACTGCTGCCTTGGGTTTAAACATCAAGAGATCTGCAAAGGTGTTTCCAGCTGCTGAGAAAACTTTATTGGGGCAGAAGCAGAAATTAAAGCACTTTTTCAGGTTTCCTTGCTGTGTTCATATACACAACATCTCAATTCCTGAGGGTTAATGAGAGGGGAAGGGATGTCAAGAGAGAAAACAGCATTAAATAAGAACTTCCTAAACACCACTGGTGTTCTTTGGTGAAATCTGGTTTAGGAGTGTGAAAACAGGCCCAGAGTCTGATTTTTAGAGGATGCACCAACACATAAAAACAACAAGCCTGCCTTACTCAAATGCACAAACCCACCTGCATTTATTGCTGTGTGCTGCAAGCTGTGCAGGACATGGAGCGTGATACCAGGGATTATGTGCTGCATTCATCCTGGTTTTTGTCTGTTCAGACTTCCATTATTTAAGTTCCATTATCTTATGGAGTGCAGAGTGCTCAGTTGGTGTGGCAGGGGGTGGAAGAGATGATCTTTAAGGTCCCTTCCCACCCAAACCATTCCATGATTCCTTGAAAGTGAAACCTGCTCTGTTCTCAAGAGCCCACATCAGGGCTGCAATGAGCACAGACAGAGATGGGAATTCAAGTACAGGAGTGATTCCACTGAAGTCCCTTCCTTGAATGAATTCTATTTTTAGGACTGTCATTTTTAGAGGAGGGATTATTTCAAGTTCTGTAGCTTTTCTTCTGTTAAAATACAGCAAAATAACACAAGTATTTACAGGCAAATGTTCCAATTTCCATCTGATGTCCTCAGCCCTGGGTGTTCCATTACTGTAAATCATCACCACAGACAAAATCTGTTTCAATTGCAAATTCCATGTGTTTATTGTCATTCTTGATGAATTTCTGGAAGAAATACCATTTGTTTTCTCTCATTTTCCCTTTGCAGGAGGTCTTGGGCTACAAGGTGGATTACCATGTCTCTCTCTACATCGTGGCTGTCTTGGAATACATCTCAGCTGACATTTTAAAGCTGGCTGGAAATTATGTTTTCAATATCCGGCACTTTGAGATCTCCCAGCAGGACATTAAAGTATCAATGTGTGCTGATAAGGTAAGGGCTTGGGATTAAAACAGAATTTAGAGGTGATCTGTTAAATTTTCTTTGATCTGGAAGGTGTGCTCAAAGGAGGATCAGAGCCTGGTTTTACTCAAAGGCAAAGCTTCTCTCCTTCCTCATGCCAGACCTGTCATAGAAAAATTTAAGTCAAAGGCAAAGCTTCTCTCCTTGCTAATGCCAAAATTGTCACAGCAGAACTTTAAATTAAGCCTGGGTAAGTTTGGGAGCAGCAGGAGCCTCTACAGGCAGTGTAAGGACAGAAAATGATGTTGTCCTTCATTTCTCTGCTCTCACACCCTCCTGATGTCACTTTGTTGTGGCAGCTCTCCTTCATAACACAGAAAAGACCTTTAGTTTTCATGCCCATTAAAATGAGAAACATTTTTGTTCGGTTTTATCTTCAGCAGGAGGTTTTGTCCAAGGCTTATGCAAGATGCTTTGTTTTCCAAGTTGATTCTGCATGAATTGTAACTTGTTTTCTAGGTCGTGCTCACTTCCAAGGGTTTGGAAAAATGGCTTTGGCAACTGCTGCAGCCTCCTGCTGCCAAAGTTGAAATATTACTCCCTTGTGAAAGTGAATATAGCAAGGATTGTATTAAAAACTCCAAGGATTTCTCTGAACACATTGAAACAGCTGAGCTGGAGCCAAGTGTGAAGATGTGGCTGGGTGGTGTAATTCTCTGGATTTCTTTGGCAGGTTTTGATGGACATGTTTGATCAGGATGAAATTGGGTTGGTTTCTCTGTGTGAGGACGAGCCCTCTTCTTCTGGGGAGCTCAACTACTACGACCTGGTGAGAAATGAGATTGCAGAAGAAAGGCAGTACCTGAGGGAGCTGAACCTCATCATCAAAGTATTTCGGGAAGCTTTTCTGTCCAACAGGAGGCTCTTCACACCTCATGTGAGTCCTTTATTGATGAGCAGTGCTAATTGCCCCGTTAGCAGCCAGAACTCACCCATTTTGCATTAACTGTGTTGGAGGTGAAGTCAAATTTGATTTATTGTGTGTCAGTGAATAATGACATTGTCTGTGTGTGAAATTCAGTGGGAGAATTGCCATTAACAGCATGGGAGTGGAGCTCAATGGACACAATTCCCTGTCAGATGCCAGCAGTAGCTGCATTATTTTGGTCATTTAGGTGATGGTTTCACTTCTGTTTAACACAAAAATTAAATCATCTGCCTGCATGTGCAGTGAATGCTTGAACTGACATTTCCAGGCTACTCCTTACCTGTAGAAATTTCAATTAAAACAACTCTTGGCTGTGGATTTTCTAACTGTGAAGGGAATCACTGTTTGATAAACGATGGAAATATTTGATTGAAATTGTCTGTGTAGTAAATTCTGTTCTCACAAGGAGTAAGGAACTGAGATCTTTAGGTGATACCAGCAAGTTAAAAAGAGGCAGCAGGAGCCATTCCCATTCCAGCTGGGTGTGGAGATTCCTCAGGAGCTGATGGAATTGTGCAGATGTGGGGGTAGAATTCCAGGGAGGGTGATGGGAGGAGAAGGGAGCCATGTTTGGGAGCTGAGAAATATTCTTTTGGAAAATTTCAGGATTTCATGTTCCCACAAGGGGGTTGCCATGATCTGGGCACTGACAGGAGCTCAGTGGGAGGTTGGGGCAGAGAAACTTCAGAGCAGGGAATTCAGAGGAGAAATCCAGGACATTGGAAAGGGCTCCCTCACTGAGTGTGGAGAACTGAAAATCTACAGTTAGAATTTGGGAAGGGAGCTGCCAATTCCTGCTCCATTCCCAGCTCTGCTGAAGCAGCCCAGGAGCTGCTTTAGTTGCACCCATGGTTTGGAGGATCTGAGCTTGGAGCTGCTGTGAATTCCTCCTGGAAATCACCTCAAGATTTGACAAAAACGAGCAGAGGGAGCAGTGACAGCAGGACAGGGGAATGCCTGTCCTGATCCCAGCCTGTCCTGGGGGCACAGCAGCTCCTGGGAAGGATGGTGTGGAAATTGGGCAAGGCTGGATGTGCTCAGGAAAGCCTGCAGGGCTGGGAAGACCACAGAGTTTAACTTCTCCTTGCTTTTTGTTGACTCCTCTCCATTTACCTCCTGCTTCACACAAAACCCACTCCCAATATTTACATGCTCCAAATAAATGATCCCAGCCAGGACTCAGCCATGTTTTGTGCTTGCAGGACATTGATGTGATATTCAGCAACATTTCAGACATCCACGAGCTGACAGTGAAGCTTTTGGGATTGATTGAGGACACTGTGGAAATGACAGATGAAAGCAGCCCTCACCCTCTGGCTGGCAGCTGCTTCGAGGACCTTGCAGAGGTTTGGTGATTTTTTTAATGTTTGTTTTTATTAAATCACTCCAAACAGGGTTTTAATTCAAGTGCATGACATCAGGAATGGGAAATATCTTCACAGAGCAGGGACTCCAGGAAGGAATGAAGTATCAAGGCAGCAGTTTATGGCTCAGGATTGTAGCAAAAGTGCTGTTGATACCCACTGAGCTCTAAAATAGATATTAAAGAGTAGGAATAAGGGAAAACACTGCACTGGGATTGGGTATGGCTCATACTGGAATGTTATTAATTATTTTCTCAGTTTGGTTTGAATGGGCGCTGAAATACTGGAAGGAATTTTTTAAAATTCTGAAATACTCCATATTAAAACTGCTCTGAAATCCAGAAGGGAGTCACAAAGCTGAAGTGGGATAGAGCTCAGTTTAGTCAGAATTCCTGAAAATAGGTGCAAAATTCCTCTGGAATTCAACAGGGGGAAAGCAGGATCTGAGAGGCAAGAGAACAATTCAGCTTAGAATAAAGCACACAGTTTTAATTGTCTGGGGAGAAAACTCTTGGAGTGGATGATCAAGGAAGGGATGGAAGTTTTGCTGTTGTTGGATGTGGTTTAAATGGAATCTCCTTTTCCTTGGGATGTGTATTAATCCCAGGTTTTAGCCCTAAAATGTGACAGCAATCATATAAAGCACTATTAGAGAGGAAATTAATTGTTCTGAGCTGGCAGAAAATGTATCAGGTGAACCACGTGGTGAATGGCAAGTTTTTGGTTTTATCATAAAATTATGATGTTTATTTTAAAAAATAACAAAAGATCTTCCATCTCACTTTTATGTATCTTCCATTTTTAAGATCTGAGGGTTCCATGAGCACCCCAGTACCACCTGGAGAATTATTACATTTTTCTGGCTGTGAAAAATAGTGATTTTTGTGCACTCATTTAGGAACAGACCATAAAATTAAAGTTTTCTTGGCATTGCTTTAATAAACCACTTGTGTAGAAAAGTCCAGTTGAGCAAATCTTAGCAGTTATTGAAGCATAATTGCTTTATAATGATAAGGAGAAGTGTTTGATCAATGGATTAAAGTAGTTATAATATTGAAACTGAAAAAAAACACCCCACCTTAAATTTGTAATAGTGCAGCATTATCCTGGGTAAAAAAAAAAATCTGATTTTATAGCAAAAGCTGCTCTGAGTCATCCTGTACTTTAATGGAAACAGATCCTTTTCAATGAGTGAAAATCTCATCTGATTTTTCATTCACTGAAAAACTTGAAGAGGAAATGAAGAAATCCAGATTATTTTTCCAAGCTTTTTTATGGAGGTAATATATTTGAATTTATTAATTCAGTTAATATGGGGCAAGACCTGCTTAATAACTGAGCTGTTGGTTTAGATCATCTCACAGGGTGAGATCATCTTTGTGTCAGTGTTTGCAGAAGGAATCATTAAAGAGAGATATGAGAGTGAAGTGTTTATTTGCTCTGCTTATCTCACTGCCAGGGTTGTTCATCATTAAAAAGCTCCTTCAACTTCTTGGGAAGGATAATTAAAACCAAAACAAGCCTTGCAAAGCTGGAATCTTCCTGCTTTGTCTGGTTTTTTTCTGCAGCAGGTCCCTGGAAGGTTTTAAAACATAAATATTGTCGTGGTTTTGAGATAAGGGAAGTGTGGGGAAAATAAAACATTCATTTCATGTGTGGGGAAAATAAAATATTTTTGGCTGGTGTGGAGGAAATTCAGAAACTGCCGCCTGAAAGTGGGAGATGGATGGTTGAGAGAGGGCAGAGAGTTCCTGTCTGCTTTGAGGGGATCTTCCCAAGGCAGCTGAGAAAACAAGGGCATTGTCAGTAGATTGTAAATTTGGTTTCTGGTGTTTATGTTTCCATAAGAGGAGTTTGAAGTATCCACAGAGGAACAAAGGTGGGAAGCAGTGCACTGAGCAAGGGGGTGAGATGGGCAAACACCAACCCAGGGCCAAATCCTGCACTGAGATCATTCATGTGGACATCAGGGTGATGCTTCCATAGAATCCCAGAATGGATTGGCTTGGAAAAGCCCTTAAATCCCATCCTACCCTATTTCCACTGTCCCAGGCTGCTCCAAGCCCTGTCCAGCCTGGCCTTGGACATTTCCAGGGATCCAGGGGCAGCAACAGCACATCTGGGAATTCTATTCCAGGGCGTCCCCACCCTCACAGCCAAGAATTCCCAATATCCCATCTAACCCTGCCCTCCTTCAGGCAAAAGCCATCAATTTTGAGATTCCAGAATTCCATATTCCAATCACTTTTTCAGCATTGCAAGCATAAAACCCCCTTTTTAAAATAATTCATCTCTTGGGGAAGATCCCCAGTGCAGTTCATTTTAATCTCATGTTCATAAAACAAACCCAAAACATAAAAATACTGATTGAAATCTAAGTGGAAGAAACTAAAACTGCTTGTAAAAATTTTTTTAAAAAATTCCAGAAGACAGCACAGAGTCAGGAAATATTGGCCTGGCTCCTGCAGTGGATTTGCACTGTGGATTCCACTGGGATTTGAGGCTTCACCAATGTTCAGACCAGGCTTTTGTGGGGTTGGTATTCCCAAATCCAGCAGCCTGGCAAAGCAGTGAGGTGAAAAGAGGGATGTGCTGATCCCAGCAGTGACTCAGGAATGAATCAAACCTGGGAGGCTGCAGGGACTGGGATCAGCCTGACAGGCCCTGGCACAGCCCAGCTGGGAGCCAGGGATGGTTCCTGTGGGGTTCCTGCAGTCAGGGATGGTTCCTGTGCAGCCAGGGATGGTTCCTGTGGGATCCCTGCAGCCAGGAATGGTTCCTGTGGGGTCTCTGCAGCCAGGGATGGTTCCTGTGGGATACCTGTACAGCCAGGGATGGTTCCTGTGGGATCCCTGCAGCCAGGAATGGTTCCTGTGGGGTTCCTGCAGCCAGGAATGGTTCCTGTGGGATACCTGTACAGCCAGGGATGGTTCCTGTGGGATCCCTGCAGCCAGGAATGGTTCCTGTGGGGTTCCTGCAGCCAGGAATGGTTCCTGTGGGATACCTGTACAGCCAGGGATGGTTCCTGTGGGATCCCTGCAGCCAGGAATGGTTCCTGTGGGGTTCCTGCAGCCAGGAATGGTTCCTGTGGGATACCTGTACAGCCAGGGATGGTTCCTGTGGGATCCCTGCAGCCAGGAATGGTTCCTGTGGGGTTCCTGCAGCCAGGAATGGTTCCTGTGGGATACCTGTACAGCCAGGGATGGTTCCTGTGCAGGCAGGGATGGTTCCTGTGAGGTTCCTGCAGCCAGGAATGGTTCCTGTGGGGTTCCTGCAGCTAGGAATGATTCCTGTGCAGCCAGGGATGATTCCTTTGAGATCCCTGCAGCCAGGAATGGTTCCTGTGGGATCCCTGCAGCCAGGAATGGTTCCTGTGGGGTTCCTGCAGTCAGGGATGGTTCCTGTGGGATCCCTGCAGCCAGGGATGGTTCCTGTGCAGCCAGAAATGGTTTCTTGGGGATCCCTGTGCAGCCAGGAACGGTTCCTGTGAGATCCCTGCAGCCAGGAATGGTTCCTGTGGGGTTCCTGCAGTCAGGGATGGTTCCTGTGGGATCCCTGCAGCCAGGGATGGTTCCTGTGCAGCCAGAAATGGTTTCTTGGGGATCCCTGTGCAGCCAGGAACGGTTCCTGTGAGATCCCTGCAGCCAGGAATGGTTCCTGTGGGGTTCCTGCAGTCAGGGATGGTTCCTGTGGGATCCCTGCAGCCAGGGATGGTTCCTGTGCAGCCAGAAATGGTTTCTTGGGGATCCCTGTGCAGCCAGGAACGGTTCCTGTGAGATCCCTGCAGCCAGGAATGGTTCCTGTGGGGTTCCTGCAGTCAGGGATGGTTCCTGTGGGATCCCTGCAGCCAGGGATGGTTCCTGTGCAGCCAGAAATGGTTTCTTGGGGATCCCTGTGCAGCCAGGAACGGTTCCTGTGAGATCCCTGCAGCCAGGAATGGTTCCTGTGGGGTTCCTGCAGCCAGAGATGATTCCTGTGCAGCCAGGAATGGTTCCTGTGGGATCCCTGCAGCCAGGGATGATTCCTGTGGGATTCCAGCACTCAGACATGATTCCTATGGGATTCCTGCAGCTAAAAACGATTCCTGTGGGATTTCTGTGTAGCCAGGAATGATTCCTGTGGGATTCCTGCAGACAGAAATTACTCCTGTAGGATCCCTGCAGCCAGGAATGATTGCTGTGCAGCCAGAAATGATTCCTGCAGGAATTCCTGCAGCCAGAAATGATTCCTGTGGGATCCCTCATCTCAGAAATTATTCCTGTGGGATTCCAGCAGGTTTCCATCCCATCCTGCTGTAGCTGATCCTGTAGAATCACAGCTGGATACTCCAAACAGAACCATAATTTTTGCATCTTTAAACCCTTGATGTCCCTTGAAATCTTCCCCCTGAGACTGTTGTTTTATCTCAGATGAGATATTGTCCCAAAAGTGTCCCAAATTTCCACAGTGTCCATCTTTATGGACAGAGAGGAGGTAAAATTGCCATTCCATGTGAAATGGAGTAAAAAGCAAAAAATTCTGTTGTTTCCCACTACTTCAATACAGCAAAGTTTGTGTTGGCCATAAAGATGGGGAGGTTGAGGAATGCCAAGAAAATTATGGACATTAAAAAGCTGGGAGTAAAATAAGATTGTGGTTTGCTGAGTATTTATTTTGCAAAATCAATATTTTCTTGAAAAGTTCCATCAGCTTATTAAAGGAAATGATGATTGTACCAGCTGGGACAGAAATAGCTTGGATCATTTCTGTAATTCTGTGTTTTTATTTAGGAGCAAGCCTTTGATCCATATGAAACCTTGTCCCAGGATATTCTCTCTCCACAATTTCATGAGCATTTTAATAACTTAATGGCCAAACCTGCCGTGGCTCTCCACTTCCAGGTGAGTGCAAATGAGAAATTCTCAATTCTGCTATTTCACAAGTTTGAATTCTGTCAATAATTCTTTGCTTCCAGCTAAAGAAGAAATCCTCAAGGTCCTGCCCTTTCTCAAAAGGGGATTTTCAAAGAAAATCAAAGATATTTTGACTTTGCCTCTTGCTGTAAAAACAGGGCACAGCTCTGACCCATCCTTTAATGTTTTGCTGTTTTGTTTTTTTTTCTCCTCACACCTCATGTGAGAACAGAGGGTGAATTCTCACACTGCTACTTTTATTTTGCCTCTTCAAGCCAACCACAGGCACACAAACACCATCTTTTCATTTTCTCCTGTGCATATCCAAGGCCTCCTCCAGCTCTGAGGCTGTGACTGGTGCTTTTTGTGGAATAATTCTTCAGTAATTTCTTAGGAGCAGGATAATCCGTGATTCTTTTATTATTTTATTGCTTCCTTCTGCCTGTGCAGCAGATTTATGAATGAAAGATGCTGCTCAGGCTGAGCTGATGTTCAGAAATGCCCTTAGAGAAGCTGCTGAGCAAGTGATGGGTCACTGGTGCTCCCAGTTAAAACCAGTTTGGTGGTACTGGGGCATCTCTGCAGGGTGAGATCCCTCTGAGCTCTCCCTTCAGGGAGTGTTTCCAGCTCTGAGCCTTGCTGAGCTGCATCATCTCACCCTTAAATCCTCCTTGGGGAGTGAGGAAGGAAGGCTCTTTGCCTCCTTCCCTAAATTTAAAGCTCAAATTCTGAAATTCCATTCTTTTATTCCAGATTAAATTGATATTAACTCAAGTTCAGTGAACCTGGCCTCCTTTCTAACCCTGGGGTAATTCAGTTTCTCCTCAGCAGTTATGCCATGGAAGATGGCAGGAATTTCACCACTGGTTAGAAAAACCTCTCCTCATCTTCCAACCCCAATTATTGCCTTAGTCAGCTACTGAGAATGGAAAATATTTCTCATTTTTTAAGTGATAACCCCCTGATTCTCAGTTTCTGAGGGTGATTCTGATACTGATTTCTTCAGTACCCAATGAGGCCTCCATATTTCTGTGGGATATCATGGGAGCACAGTGAATATTCTGAATATTTCAGTGTAAATAATCCTGGTTTTTTGTTTTTTTTTTCCTTTCCAGTCCACAGCTGAAGGATTTAAGGAAGCTGTGCAGTATGTCCTGCCTCGCCTCATGCTGATCCCAGTCTATCACTGCTTGCACTACTTTGAGTTGCTACAGGTAAATGGAGCCACACTCTCATTTCTGACTGAAAATTATGATTAATGTAGAGAATCTGAGCTTTTAGATAGGGGGTTAGATTGTACTTGCTCCTTCTGAAAATTAAAATTCTTTGACACTTGTTACTTCATTTCTGAAAAGTAAAAAAAAAAAATTTACAAAGCATCTTTTGCTTTCATATGAATGTTTGAACTACATTTTATTAAACAAATCTTTAAATTTGATAGACAAATCTTAATTTCTTTCTATGAGTTTTGAATTTTCTGTCCATTCACAAAAAGCTAAGCAGGATTCAGTCAGAATTCCCACTCTCAGGTCACACTCCAACTGCAACTCAGTTCATTATTTCAGAATAATCAGAATAATTTTTATTTCAGAATAATTATTTCAGAATAATAATAACCATTTGTCCTGAGTCCTAAGTGGAATGAGCTGAGGATAATGTCAGAAAGGTTCTGTTTGCCCCATTGTGTGGGGAAAGTTGGGAATGCTTTAAGGGTAAATGAATTATTAACTAACAGGGATGAACTTCAATTAAATGGGTAAAACACCCTGTGGCTAGAGCTGACATTTGGAAATAGCAACAGGAATTACTCTTTGAGCTTCTCACTGTAAAATCTGATGCTCTACAGGTGAGTTATGGGCACTTCCTTTGTGTTTTAAAGGAGTATGAAGGAGGAAAAGAGAATTGATCTATAATCCAACCTGAATATTTTTAGGAGTTGTATTTATAGCAGGTCTGTAATTAATATTTTAGCACAAACTCCTTTTTTTCACTCTTGTTTTCCTCGTGTCTGCTGTGATTTTTTTTGCATATCCTGATTTAAATAAGTAAAAATAAGGGGTGATTTCTTTTGACCCATCCCCAATGAATGGATTGCCAATATTTTGCAGAAAAGTTTAAATCCCAGAACGGTTTGGATTGGAAGGGACCTTAAAGATCATCTGCCATGGGCAGGGACATCTTCCAATACACCTAATTATGTGTGAATTCAGTCAATTTTCAACTGTTAAGCATTTCTAGTGATCAGTTTAGAAAACAATTCAGAAAAGCTTTAAAAAAAACCCCAAACAACCTGATTTTTTTATAACTTCCTGACAGGAGGGTGGGGACAAGAGGGTTGAGCTCTGCTCCCAGGGAACAAGGGACAGCACAAGAGGAAATGGCCTCAAGCTCTGCCAGGGGAGGTTTAAATTGGATATCAGGGAAAAATTCTTCCTCAGAAGAAAATAATGGAAGTTCCTTTGCCAGAATCATCACCTGCATGGGATAATTCTCTGGAACTTCTGAAAATCTTTCAGGTTGAAAAGCCAGAATTGGGTCCTTGCCCTGCTTGGTGCTGGAGGTCAGGCTAATTAATCACCCATTGTGTCTTAGAGCTGGCAAAGTGCATCAGGATGAAATTTAAGGATGAAATCACGTGCTGTCACAGCCTTGGGGGGAATCTGAACCTCAAACTGCTTTTCCAAGTGTAAAATATGTTGTGTTTTTTCCCCTTTTTAGGGAAATATTACCACAGGTGCCCTGTGGAGCAGAGTTTTTCTCCTATTTTTGATAACTAAAGCCTGGCAAAACCATCTTGTCGTGTTTTGATTTATTTTAAAGGATGATAGAGCAGGGTGATGCATGAAAGATGATCATTTTAGCAGTGAAAAAACATTTAAATTTGACCTTTATTCACAGTGCATGAGATTTCTGAGTAGAATCTGACACTTGGCTGTCTCCCAACCTTGTGAGCACAGAACAGCAATCTGAAATATCACCCTGTAGAAATGGTCAATCCCAGAGTATTTTGTTGTGTTCCCATTAGTTACAGGTTTCAGATTGGAATTTTATGTTGCACTTTGAAAAAAATCCTGAATTTATAGCAGAGATTTTTTAGAAAGCAGAGTGGTTTGGGGATTAAAAAAAAAATTTAACAATATTAATATATAACATTAAAAACTGGTGGTGCTGCTTCTTTGTTGCTGTTGCCATTGCATTTGCCTCTAGATTGAAGAAAACCAAAATGAAAGCAAAAAAGCAACAAAGCACTCATATTTTCACAGTTTCAGCAGGGAGAAAAGCTCAGATTGAGACTTCTATTCCTTGAAAAGTTGCCAAAAACCCCTTCTGAATTAGGATTCTGCATTTCACACCACTTCCATGGGTGGCAGCAAGGAAAAGTAGAATTTCCAGAAAAAGTCTGATTTTTTTATTTCCCTTCCCTCTACTGTTCCTCAGCTTCCCAGAAATTCTGAGCCACAAAACCCTTCCTTTCTTGAATGTGGAGGTTGTTTGGGCATGGAAAACTAAAAATTCAGTAATTTAAACAACACAGGAGTGGACCAATGTGGTTAAATCCTGTTCTCTCAATTACTTTTAGAGGGATCTTTGCTGATGGAATGTAGTGGGGGAAGGAAAAATTCTGCCATGCCAGTGAGTGTAAAGAAGATTTCTCTTCAAGTCTGGAGGGAAAACAAAGTTTATCCCAAACAGAGTTTATCCCAAGTTGTCATAATTTTGCCCACCAATTCATTAGCTTGAATTTTCCTTTAAAAAATTGAATTTCAGACTGGTTTGTGTTGGAAGGGACTTTAAAACCCACCTCATTCCAGCCCCTGCCATGGGCAGTTCAGATGATCTTGGATGTGAAAATGATTAAAAAGAAAAATCTCTTCTATTTTTTTAATAGTTTTTTAAGTACCACCTTAAAGAACCCAAAAGAGGAATGTTCAGGTTTTGCTCAAAGCGTGTTGCTACCAAGTGGATGGAGATGAAATTAAAATCTCTGAAATTTCCCAGTTCAGGGAGTTTCTGCTGAGTGGTGGAGAGGGATTTAGTCTTTATACAAAGGAAATTTGTTTTCACTGACTTCACCATTTTTCTGTAGTAGCAAATCTTGAATTTCAGACTTTTACTGTTTGCTCTGTGCAAAATTGATGTTTCTTCTTGAGTTTGCTAAAAGTGGCAGAATTCAGGATGATAAGAAGCAAAGAGAGTCTTGCTCCTTCTGTCTTAAATTTGGATTATTGAGATGGACTTATGGAAGGAAGATACAGAGTTCCAAAAATCAGAACTGAATCCTTGGCTGTTTCAAACCTTCAAACTCTTGAATCAAACCAGTTTGAAATAGGATGTTGTTGAGGAGATACCAGGCAAAATAATACCTGACAATTAGCATTAAAGGGTAAAGGGTGATCTTTCTCAGCTTGATGAATATCCACTGATTTTTCCTGAACCTCTGACAAATATTTTGAGTTTCATGCTTTCACTTTTATTTTTGAGTGGGGCCCTGTAAAAAAATCACTGACTTGAAATCACTGATTTCAACGAGTTCTGTTGATAACACCGTGAGAGAAGGTCTTTCAATCTTCTTACCCTGCTAGAAATGAGGCAGATCTGAAAGAAAACAAATTGTTTTGTTCTGTCCCAGCAATTGCAGGAGTGCAGTGAGGATGAGGAGGACAGGGAGTGCCTGAAACAAGCCATCACAGCCCTCCTGAACCTGCAGTGCAGCATGGAGCGCATTTACAGCAAGCACTCGCCACGGCGCCGGCCTGGGTGAGCACCCCCAGAGCCTCCCTGCCTTCCCACAGCTGGCAGGGAGGGATATAAATCACCTTGTCCTGCTAGAAAATCTCAATATTTCCTTTCCAAGGCATGCCTTGTTGCCTTTTCTTTGTAGCCCAAAACCTTCACGCCCCACTTGTAACAATAATGTGAATATTTGACTCCTTCCCAGCCAAAGCGGTGCATGTGGTTTGTTTGAAGCGTAATTTTGAGGGCAAAAAACATCCTGATTTAAGCAATTAATTGAGTTGATTATTTTAGTCTTCTGGGATTGCAAAATCTGCAATGCACCCACTGTGACTTTTCCTGTCCTTCCTTCAAGGGAGCCGGTGTGCCGCTTCTACCACCGCCAGCTCAGAAGCAAACACTTGGCCATCAAGAAAATGAACGAAATCCAGAAAAACATCGACGGCTGGGAAGGCAAAGACATCGGGCAGTGCTGCAACGAGTTCATCATGGAAGGGGCGCTGACGAAAATCGGCGCCAAACACGAGCGCCACATCTTCCTCTTCGACGGTTTGCTGATCAGCTGCAAAGCCAACCACGGGCAATCCCGGCTGCCCGGCTACAGCAGCGCCGAGTACAGGCTGAAGGAGAAGATTGTCATGAGGAAAATGCAGGTGGTGGACAAGGAGGACACGGCAGAGTACAGGCACGCCTTCGAGCTGGTGGCCAAGGACGACAACAGCGTCCTGTTCGCCGCCAAGACGGCCGAGGAGAAGAGCACGTGGATGGCGGCGCTGATCTCGCTGCAGTACCGCAGCACCCTGGACAGGATGCTGGACTCGGTGCTGCTGCAGGAGGAGAATGAGCAGCCCCTGAGGCTGCCCAGCCCCAGCGTTTATCGGTTCGTGGTGGAGGATTCCGAGGAGAACATTGTCTTTGAGGATAACCTGCAGAGCAGGAATGGCATTCCCATCATCAAAGGGGGCACGGTGGTGAAGCTCATCGAGAGGCTGACCTACCACATGTATGCAGGTATGCTGAGCTTTGGTTTGTTCTTAAACAAGTGAAGAAGCTTATTTTTATCTTTCACCTTTTGTATTCAGTTTGCTGAGCTTTTTTTTGTTTCTAATGAGTAGGGAGTAAAAATACATTCTTAAATCACCTGGCTTTGCAGGCAAAGCTGTAAGAAAATTCTGGTTATGCAAACCTTTCATCATCTAAAAAAATCACAAAAGTAATTTTCCATGTTTCATCATGGCCAAAGCAATGGAGCTGTTACAGGCTGAGGCTCTGTGAAGAAAGAAAAATGTTGAAGGTTATATTTATTACATTTACTGTATTTTTTATGTATTTATTACATTCAGCTTGCAACTCTGGGAAGTATCTGGGTTGAAGTGGATGCAAATGACTATCAGCATTTTTCAACCTTTCAGTGTTTGAAAGGCACAGAAGTGAAAGCTTGAAGGAATTCCTTGAAGGGCCGAGGAAAACATTGGGTCTCAGTTTTGGGGTGCAAAGGGAAGCTGGTGCTGTTGGGAGTGCTGTGCAATTTTTGTTAAACTTTCTCAATAATACAGCTGGTCAGGGAGAGTGATTCCTCAGGGAAGGCTGAGACAGGTTTTCACAGAATGTTGGATGTGCAGTTCAGTGTTTTTCAGGGAACTGCACCGAAGAACTGAGTGAAAATTTCCCAAACACTGCCATTTCTGGTGTTTTTCAAATACAGCCTTGTATTTACAAATACAGCTTGCCTTACAACCTTAGTGTCTTTTCTGCACATTAAACTTCTTCTTTGTATTTTATTTTTGATACTTTGCAACTGGCTAAAAACCCACTGCCATCATTTTCTTCTTCAATCCCTACAGATCCAAATTTTGTTCGGACTTTCCTGACCACCTACCGCTCCTTTTGCAAGCCCCAGGAGCTGCTGAGTTTGCTGATAGAAAGGTAAGGAGTGATCCTCCTTTCTGAGGGCATGGAAAAGGTTTGGAATCATAGAATAGAATCCCAGAATGGTTTGAGAAAGGGCCTTAAAACCCATCCAGTGCTACCCCTTACCATGGCCAGGGTATATCCACTATTCCGGGGTGCTCCAAGCCTTGTCCAACCTGGCCTTGGATGCTTCCAGAGATGGAGCAGTCACAGTTTCTCTAGGAATTCTATTCCAGGGCCTCCTCACCCTCCCAGCCAGGAATTTCTTCCTCAAATCCCATCTAACCCTCCTGTCTCTCAGTTTGAAGCCTTTCCTCTTGTCCTGTCACTCCAGCTCCTGATGAGTTTTGTTTATATGGAATCATAGAACATCCCAAGTTCTATGGGACCCACAAAAGGGAAGGGACCCACAAAAATCAGAGATTCCAAGCGCTCCTTTCCTGCTTGAGATCCCAGTGTCAGGTTTCAATGTTTTACTGAAGTTTGTAAACCAGTAACTTTAAAACAATGATCCAGGTTTTCAGTGCAAGCTTCCTTTTCCCATTTTAAATGAATTACTGAATGAGGGATGAGCTGTAGCACCTGGTGTGCCTGGGCTGTGGGTGGTGATGTTGGGAACTGCTAAACTGGCTCATGAGAGAGCTGAGTGCACCCAAATCTCGATGGAAATAAGGACAGAAATGTTCCAGGCAGTTTGTTTGAAGGCACAGACTTAGGGTAAACAGCATTTTAATGCAGTGTGGTAAAGCTGCTCTTAAGCTCTCATCTAATCTTCCCTTAATCAAGGCAGCAGGTCCTTAAAAACCTTCTATCCCAGTCTAGACATGGTGAGATGAGCAGAGAAGCAGCGAATTAGCAGGGTGTGGAGCTGGGGAGGAGGGAATTCCGGGCAAACTGGATGGCAGGGAAGCACCTGACTCTCCTCACACCGAATTTATAGAAGTGCATTCCTAGAAACTGCAGCTTCTGTGGTGTTTCTCCCCCAGGTTTGAGATCCCTGAGCCCGAGCCCACGGAGGCAGACAGGCTGGCCATCGAGAAGGGCGAGCAGCCCATCAGCGCCGACCTGAAGCGCTTCCGCAAGGAATACGTGCAGCCCGTGCAGCTCAGGTGAGAGTGTGCCCTCAGCCCTGCCCTGCCCTGCCCTGCCAGCCTGCAGGGCACTGCCCAGAGCTTCTGCAGACACTCATCTCCCTGCTGGAGACTTGAGCCATGTCTGTCTGCCAGCAGCCCAAATCGTGTCCTGATCAGCCCCAGCTGCTGCGGGATCCCCACCCACAGCCACGGCGCCTGTGGGTGAAGGATGTGGAGCTCAGAGCGGGGCTGGCCACGCTCTCAATGCATTCCTTGTTCCCAGGCCCTGGGAAGAGAATTGCTCTGTTCCCAGTTTTCCAGCCCTGCTGGTGTTTCACTCCCTTTCCCAGCCCCGTGGATGTGTTTGCTCACAGACAGGGAGGCTCTTGTCTGTGCTGCACATTGCAGTGGGCTGCAGGGAATCTTCAAGGTCTTGCTGACCAAGCTAATTTGGGGAACAATTAAGCATTTCTAGCATGAATGAGAGTAATTGTTGTCCTGATTGGGGATCGAGACAGGACGAGACACAGATCACAACCAGTGTTTGCTTGAGCAACTTTTATTCATGACACTGATGAGTAACATCAAGATGTTCCTATTAATGGCACATTAATATTACTATTAATATTAATTCTACTAATAGTAATTAATACTGTTAATTACACACACAGAACCCTCAGTTACTCTGCTACCACACATCCCTGTTGGAGCAACAGCAGTTGACTCACAGGGTCACACTGACATGCCACTGCCTCCAAGGTGTTCAGAAAGTCACTCAGGGGTCCCATTTTCATCAGACACCACCCATGTGCATAAATATATCAAAGATTAAAAAGATAAATACAGGGTAACCCTGTAGTTTTCCTCGACACAGAGCTGCCACCACCTTGTTGAAGGTGATCCAAGTCACAATCTCAGTGTGACCTTGATCCTCTGCCTGCTGCTGGCCTTGCACAGCTTTATCAGGCCCGTGGTGTTCCCACTTTATCAGCTCCTGTGGGCTCAGCAGGAGCAGGAGTCTCCACAGTTATCAGTTCCTGGGAGAGCTGCCTCTCAGCTCGTGCTTTCCCTGGGTTTTGCTGTTTTCTGGGAACTGTTTCTGATCCATTCTCTGTATTTCCAGTAGCTTGAAGCTGTCTTAGAGCTGAAAATGAATGAGTTTGAGCTGCTGGGTTGATAAACTCAGCAATTTCTGCATTCCAGTGTTGTTAAAAGCATTGACCTCTGCTTCAGAGACTGGAATTTGGGAAGAAGGTGGAGAATTGAAGGTGTTCATCCCTTCCTTCCCTGCTTCCCTCCACTCCAAATCTCACAGAAAACGCTGTGCCCAGGCATGGAAAGGGCTTGGACACAAATAAAAGCTTGTGAGGTGATGGGAAGGAGGAGCTGCTCAGCTGGAAGTGCAGTCAGCAGATCCAGGCAGTGTTTGCACCACAGGATCTCAAGGGCAGAGATGGATTAGATAAGATCCTGTTACAGGAAACCTGAATTAAAACTTTGCCTCTTGGAAGGTGTCATTGATGTCCAGCTTGAATGATCTGTTGGGACAGCAATTCTTTTATGGGATAAATCTTATTTTTTTTTTGCCTTGCACACTGGGAAGAGAAGAGTTAAGGAATTTTCCATGTGGCCATGTAGATGTCCTTCATTTGTCCTCGGTGTAAGGCTGATTTTTACTCAGGTGATAAATTGCACCTGGATAAAACAAAACGTTGAAGGTGTGAGCTCAGCTTGTTTGCCTGAAGAAGAGACAAAGAAGTTTTTTATTTTGATTTATCCTGAGTGCAGAATGCTAAAAAACTGCTGGAGTTTCACTTTTAGAGACTGATTTATTAGTGATTTGTCTAAGAAAGAGTAGAGAAAAATCAAGAGGAAGTTTAGTGTTATCCTCAAAGGATGTACTGGATCTAGTCAGGCCTTTTGGGTCATTAAAAATGGTGTGAGTAGGGCAGTAACAACAACTTGGAAGCTGAAATTTGTGTGTAGGTAAGAGAGAATGACAAATTTGCTTCTTAACAAGTGGGAGATCCTAATCAGCTTGGTTTTGTTTGTTTGTTTAAAAAAAACACCAAAAACACACCAAGAAAGAGAAGGAAATTACAAGCAAAATTAGAAATACCAATTTTATCTGATGTTACAAAGTTTCTTCCTCTTCTGAAACCATCTCAACACTGGCATTTTTTTATATTTTATTTTAAAATAACACCAAGCTAAAACTATTCTTTCAAACCTATAAATTAGGTTTTAAACACCTGCCAAAAAAAAATGTTTTTTCTCTGCTCCTTTGTCCATGTGTATTTTGAGAGTCACCAACTCCATGAATCTGTAACTTGAGTTTTGCAGGATTGTGGTTCATTTATATGGGATAAGCTGTGGAAATCCTTAAAAAGAAACTTAATAATTTATTTTTTCTCTTTCCTCAGAATATTGAATGTTTTCCGGCACTGGGTCGAGCACCATTTCTATGATTTTGAGAGGGATCTGGAGCTGCTGGAGAGGCTGGAGACCTTCATTTCCAGTGTCAGAGGTGCAGTAAGGGGGGTCCTGTTCCCTTCTCACATTTTGGTGCAACTTCCCAGTCTGATCCTGATGGATTTTAGGCCTGAGAATGCCTTTACACACATCAGTAATTTTAATGCCTTTAATTGAGCTGTTTATGAGGCTCCTCTTTACATGAAGAAGCCTAAACAGCTCCTAAAAATGATTTCAAGCATTAGGATAATAATATTTTAAATATATTTCCTTCTGGACAGTATAGTCATCCTTGCCTGAATCTGTAATTCAGGTTGTCACCTTCCCCTTCTCCCTAGAGAATTCCTTCCCTTTTGCCTACTGAGTTTTTTCCATCCTGATTTTTTCCCGTTTTTATAAAGTTGCAACTAAAAATCCTTTAGAATTATCCTTTTTATCCTTTTAGAAGAGGGTATTTTGTTCATTTGGTATCTCTTCTTTATGAACTCGGTTTTTTTGGCAGCCTCTGTGGAGGGCAGCAGTGTTGGCATGTTTAATCCTTATCCTGGCAATTCCAGGTTTTCATTTTCAGAGTGCCAAGCTTTACATTGGCCATCATAATTCTGAGACAATTAAAACACCTTGGACACAGGGTCACTTTTTTCCACACCAGAACTGTCAGAGGATGTGGTTAAATAGAACTGGTTTCACATGTGTTTATTTGTCAGCTGACACAGGTGCAAGAACCCATAAGAAAAAAATAGAAAAATACAAACCTGATCAATTTACATGCAGAAATGCAGAATTCTGAGTGTACATTCAAATTTTGAGGGAGTTGATTTCATTAAATTACCAAAAGTCCTTTAAAATTAGAGGTTCCTAAAATGGTTGGGGTTGAAGGGAGTTTAAAGCCCAGCCAGTCCCACCCCTGCCATGGGCAGGGAGAACTTCCACCATCCCAGGGTGCTCCAAGCCCTGCCCAGCCTGGCTTTGGACACTTCCAAGGATCCACAGCTTCTCTGGGCACCTGTGCCAGGGCCTGCCCACTCCCACAATCAGGAATTCCCAATTCCCAATATCCCATCTAACCCTGCCCTCACAATCTGAATCCCTTTCCCCCTGTCCTGTCACTCCATCCCTTGTCCAAAATCCCTCCAGCCTGAACTCCCAATTCCCAAATCTATTTATTTCCAAACTCCAAATATTCCCTCCCCAAAGATTGCTCTATAACTTTGATATTTATGAAAGAACATGAATTTATTAAAAGCCAACACTTGGAACAAGATGAATGCACTTTGTCCCTCTCTTGGTCTTGGAGTTTAACCCTCTCCTTTGTCACTTACAACAGCATTAAAAAAGTCATCTGTGGTTTGTTTGTTTGTTTGGGGTTTTTTTTTTAATGATTTCTCCAGGAAAATCCATGAAGAAGTGGGTGGAGTCCATTGCTAAAATCATCAAGAGGAAGAAAGCCCAGGCAGACGGGGTCAGCCACAACATCACCTTCGAGAGCCCCCCGCCACCCCTGGAGTGGCACCTGTGGCGCGTGGGGCACAGCGAGGCCCTGGAGCTGATGACCCTGCACCCCATCGAGATCGCCCGGCAGCTCACCCTGCTCGAGTCCGACCTGTACAGGCAGGCCTCACCTCTCACACCTTGCTTTTGCTTTATTTCACCCCAAAAAAATAATAAAAAAAAGCTCCTCCAAAAGTGTTCACACCGTCGGTCGAAAAGCGATTGTTTTGTGGAAGTTGTAACCTGCGACTTGCAGAGTTCACAGGAAGAGGTTTTCTTGCTGTCTGATGCAAAGGAGTGAAAAAAAGGGGTTTTATCTCCATGTCAGACAACAGAAATGCAGGGAGGATAATTCAGGAGTCTTGACAAAATTCTAATTATAAAATCCCCTTCCTGCTCCAGTGATGGGAGGGTTTGTGTTGAAACCAACCAGTTGCTGCAAGTGCTTCACCTTCCTATTTTCAATTTTTAACTCTTCTGAAGTTGTTTTTTTGCCCTTTCAGAAAATTAAACTCACTCCTTTGTAATTTTCTTATCTGAAAATGCTTCTTCAAAATTATCCAATTTCAATTAAGATAAAAATGTCTTTCCTTCCGTACTCGAGCACTCATCAAAAGGTTGTGTTCTGTAGTAGATTAGGTGAGGATTGGGTTTGTGAAATATCAGGTTGTGATTAAGGGGGAAAATAATCTTTTAATGCAAACACAGAAATTACAGTTTTTATTTGTACTGAGCTTTTTTGCCTCCTGTTTTGTCATTCCCAGGGCTGTGCAGCCTTCTGAACTCGTTGGCAGCGTGTGGACGAAGGAAGATAAGGAAATCAACTCCCCAAATCTCTTGAAAATGATTCGGCACACTACAAACCTCACTCTGTGGTTTGAAAAGTGAGTGCAGGGCGGTGGCATTCACCACTTTCACCCTGGACGTGCCTGGGGTTTGCTGCTTTAGTTCTGCCAAATCCTCCCTTGACTTTCCAACTCGAACATGTGTAAGATGTGATTAATGAATTCATAGTTGAGATTCTGGAGAGAGAGCCAAAATCTGCATGCTGGATGGGTTTTCATGGAAAAAAATTTAATTTACTGACTGACAAAGTGTCAGGTTTTATTTCTCAGTGTTTCTCCAATCCCATCTTTTGATCAGGTGCATCGTGGAGACGGAGAACTTTGAGGAGCGAGTGGCTGTGCTGAGCAGGATCATAGAAATCCTGCAGGTTTTCCAAGACCTCAATAATTTCAACGGGGTTCTGGAGATTGTCAGTGCTGTGAACTCTGTCTCAGTGTACAGGCTGGATCACACATTCGAGGTGAGTTTAGGGCATGGGAAAGGAAATTAAATCAGAATTCAAACCTGGGGCACACACAGTTCTGAGGTGAAATCCATTGTTGGCAGCAAAGCCTCCCTGGAGTAAAACAGAAAAAGAAGAACGTGAATAAAATGGTTGGAGTTTTGTATGAGTTCTGAAAGGCAGCACAAAGCCTTGAAGTTAAAATCAAGTGTTGAATTTTTATTGAAGACTAAATTCTGTTAATTTCAAGTTAAAATAATAATCTGTTTTCTGGAACCTCAGGATCCACATGACTGAACTGTTGGGTGCTGTAATCCAGAGCAAACCATTGACACAAGAGGTTCTTTGAAACTTTCATTTCAATTCCCAAATTTTGCTCAGAGAGCCAGGGAATTGCCTTGTATTTGTTAACCATGCTGTTGAGAAGATTTCCATCCTTTTTTTTTTTTTTTTAAATTTTTTTTTTTTTTTACAACTCAGGCACTCCAGGAAAGGAAAAAAAGAGTTTTGGATGAAGCAGTAGAATTAAGCCAAGATCATTTTAAGAAGTATTTAGCTAAGCTCAAGTCAATCAACCCCCCCTGTGTGCCTTTTTTTGGTAAGTGACATCAAATTTTTTTTGTGTGGTGTCACTCTGAAGTCGAGTTTGCTGCAGATCTATGGTTAAAAACTGCTTTTTTTGTTTTTAAATCAGGAATATACCTAACAAATATCTTGAAGACAGAAGAAGGGAATCCTGACTTCCTTAAAAGACAAGGGAAAGAATTAATTAACTTCAGTAAGAGGAGAAAAGTGGCTGAAATCACAGGAGAAATTCAGCAGTATCAAAACCAGCCCTACTGCTTAAGGGTTGAGCCAGAAATCCGGGTAAGCAGCCATTAAATATCTCTTTGGGGATTGGAGAGAGGGGGGAAAATGCCAAATAATCTTCTACACTGGACCTAATTCTGCAAAAATAGTGATTATCAAAAGAAGGGGGAGCAGTGGCTGGTGGACAGCAAAGCACCACACAGAGGAGCAGCCAAAAGTGGTGAAAAATTAGATTTTGAATCACTGAATTAGGAGTTTTTCATTAAATTTTTTTATCTATGTGCTTATTTTTTAACTATTATTGATGCTTGTTTCATGCAGAAATTCTTTGAAAATCTCAATCCCATGGGGAAGATCCCAGAAAAAGAGTTTACAGATTATCTGTTCAACAAGTCCTTAGAGATTGAACCTCGGAACTGCAAGCAACCACCTCGATTTGTGAGTTTTTTCCCTGAAATTTCATGGAATCAGAGAATATCCTGAGTTGGAAGGGAACCGCAGGGGTCATCAAGTCCAGTTCCTGGATTATTTAATTAAAATGAAATAGCTAAAATTCCCTGACCACTATGAAAATAATTAACTCAATAAGCCAGATATATTTTCTTCAGAATTCCTTCTCATGAGCTGATTTTCCAACTAAACTTGATTTTAAAAGACTTCCAGTCCTGACATTTGTCACTACTAAAATACATTACCTTTGCCTTATTTTAAAACTTACTCTTCCCCCCAAAACCTGAAATACTGCTGTTAAATTTGTATTTCTTAGAATAATCATGTGATAAAATATGGAGCAATATTTTTCATTTCACAATATCAAGAAGTCTTACATTAATACTAATTGAAATATTACTTTTATACATAATATATTCAGTTTTCCTTAAGATCATTGCTATTTTTCTTTTGTCTAAATATTTGATATTATTGCAAAAACTGCAGACTTTACCAGGTGCAACCCTTTCTGCTGAAGAAAATACAGTTCAATTTAAAGGAGTAGCAGTTTGGGGGTTAAAAAAAACCCAGTTCCTGGAGCTCAGAGTTCTTTTTAAGGAGGAAAATCACAATTTAGAACACTTGTTTTTTATATGTTGTGATTGCCTGAGGAACTGGAGCCGTGTCTAATTTTTTGGGAGAGCTATAAATCATTTTTGCCATCTCTTGTTAGAGGAATGAGTAAGATGATGTTAAAAATGTGGCAAGAAAATGCCAGAAATCACTGTTGCAAAAATGCTTTTTACAGTAATTTTATTAAAGTAATTTCTAAAAATAGGAGTCCAGTCAGCTGGGATGAGTGAATTCTTTCCTAGCTCATGATTTCCAAAGAGAGGATCTGAGTGGAATTTCAGGAGAATCCAGTTGTGGGTGCTGGACACCGCTGAAGGATGGGGACAGAATTCACTTTGCAAGGCTCAGCTTTGATCTGTGCTGGATTAAACCCAAACCTAACCAGGCTGGGTTTGTCCCCACAGGACCTGGGTGTAGGAATTTTGTCCTGGATAAACTAGAGGACATGGACAATGTTTCCAAGTGTGTCCTTGATCCTGGGTGTAGGAATTTTGTCCTGGATAAACTAGAGGACATGGACAATGTTTCCAAGTGTGTCCTTGATCCTGGATGTGTGGAAGGACCAGTGACCCTCAGTGGTTTTGCTGTTTCTGTGGTGTTGCTCTGGGGCTCTTCTGTACCTCTGAGGGGCACTTGGAGTAAATTTCTATTTCCCAAGGCTGTGACTTGTTTTTCCCAATGTTTTGTCCTGGTTGGCAGCAGAACCTGGACTCTTCATTCCTCATTCTTGTGGGGAAAAAAAAAGATTTTTTCAGCTGCATGCACAGCTTCCAGCAAACTCCTGCTGTGCAAATAACGCTGCACCTCACATCAGCTGTGCTGCTCTTTGAGAAATACTTTAAAAAATACCTCACAGAGCCTTGGGAGTGCTGCAGTGGGGAATGGCAGCAGTGTTGGGAATGCTGCTGTGTTTGGGAATTCTGCAGTGTGGAATGGCAGCAGTGTTGGGAATGTTGCAGTGTTTGGGAATTCTGCAGTTTGGAATGGCAGCAGTGTTTGGGAATGTTGCTGTGTGGAATGGCAGCAGTGTTGGGAATGTTGCAGTGTTGGGAATTCTGCAGTTTGGAATGGCAGCAGTGTTGGGAATNTGGGAATGTTGCAGTGTTTGGGAATTCTGCAGTTTGGAATGGCAGCAGTGTTTGGGAATGTTGCTGTGTGGAATGGCAGCAGTGTTGGGAATGTTGCAGTGTTGGGAATTCTGCAGTTTGGAATGGCAGCAGTGTTGGGAATTCTGCAGTGTTGGGAATTCTGCAGTTTGGAATGGCAGCAGTGTTGGGAATGGCAGCAGTGTTGGGAATGGCAGCAGTGTTGGGAATGTTGCAGTGTAGAATGGCAGCAGTGTTTGGGAATGTTGCAGTGTAGAAGTTGCAGTGTTGGGAATGATGCAGTGTTTGAGAATGTTGCAGTGCAGAAGTTGCAGTGTTTGAGAATGTTGCAGTGTAGAAGTTGCAGTGTTTGGGAATGTTGCAGTGTAGAAATTGCAGTGTTTGAGAATGTGCAGTGTTGGGAATGTTGCATTGTTGGGAATGCTGCAGTGTGGAATGTTGCAGTGTTTGGGAATCTTGCAGTGTTGGGAATGTTGCAGTGTAGAAGTTGCAGTGTTTGGGACCCTCACAGCCTGGAATGTTGCAGTGCTAACAGCTCCCCTGTCTCCAGCCCAGGAAAACAACGTATCCCCTGAAATCCCCGGGGATCAGACCCAACACGGGCAGGCACGGCTCCACCTCTGGCACCCTGAGGAGCCACCCCCTGCCCCTGGAGAAGGAGCCCAGCAAGATCAGCTTCAGCAGGATCACCGAGTCCGAGCACGAATCCACGGTGTCGGCACCAACCTCCCCCAACACCCCATCAACACCACCGGTGTCGGCATCCTCGGAGTTCAGCGTCTTCTTAGACATTGATCTCAACAGTTCTTATGGTACAGACATTTCATAATCCTTGCTGCTGCCCCTCAGCCTTGAAAAAAATTAATTGCAAAATTGGAAGTAATTAAATTTGTTTCCCAGCGTGACTTAAATTCTCCAGTTCAGGAATGTTTTACACTGAAAAATTTTTGTTCACATTTGCAGTAGATAAACTTGGGGGGTTTTCTGATCTCTCAGGTTATTCAAGCATTTGTAGTGTGCTGCAGTGCAGTGGTTCTGTCTGGAAATTGTTTAATGGATTTTTTTTAATTTCCCAGGTAACAACAGCATCTTCGCTCCTGTGAACTTGCCTCAGTCGAGTGAGTGTTGGAACTCTGTTGAATATTTAACTCTGCCTTCCCTGGGTTCAGGAGAGCTCAGTGGGGATTAAAAATCTGAAATCTGGGATGAGAATGTGGGCTGCATTCAGAAAGGTTCCTTTTAGATCAGATATGCAGTAAAGAATGTAAAACCTAAAACTTAAACTGCTGGTTTTGTTTGGGTTGGGTTTTTATCTCCAGGTTCTCACATGATTTTCCTTCTATTTCGAATGTCCTTGCTGATTGTTTTGTTTGACTAAAGCTACAAATAAAGGAACTTGATAATTTCCTAATTCCACTTAGTGAAAATAACTGCTGTGTTGCTGGGAATGAAGAGACACTTTTTCTATCACACCTGTGAGGGATATCCTGCATTCACCTGTGTTTTCAGCTGTTCTTTTTATTTATTCCACATACCTTTTTTAAAATATGATAAATTTAATTTCCAGCTGGAGAGCACAGGTCTGATGCAGACACAGAGCTCAGTGCACTCCCAGAAGGAAAAGCAAAGGCATGACAGAAGTCACAAATATAAGTTGGGAGTTGTGTTGTTTCTTAATTTGAGGAAGTTTTTTTTCTCCCTCTGTGAAACCTCACTTGGAGTTCCCTGGATTTATTTTCCTGTCCCTCAGCATTGCCTGCTGACTGTTGATGCCTTTCTTTGATACTGGACATAGGAGAACACTTAGTGAGGCCTAGATCTGATTAAAGCAATGAATTAGAGCATTTCTTACTGCTGAAGTTCCTGGTTCATGTTGCTGTGGAGCACAAAGATCTTATTTGAGCTGCTTTGAGTTTGGCTTGATACTCCAGAATATGTTCCTCAAGATATTGCACAAGGATTAAAAGATCTGCTTTTCCCTCTCCAGAGACTTTCTTCAGCTCCTGGGGGAGCTTCCCTAAACTGAGTGATGAGCCTCAGAACCCTCCTCCACTTCCTCCCCGAAAAAAGATGGATCAGGATGCTTCCAATGCTAAGGTATTGCTGTCCTTGATTGAATAACTTTGGTGATAAATTGGGGAATTTCACAAATCATTTAGCTTGGAAAAGACCTGAAGATTGTCAAGTTCAACCATTGATCCAAACAAGACTCTGTCAGTCTAAAAGACTTTGAGATGCAGAGCTCCAGCTTCCTTTTTTAAAGTTTTGGATTCTCAAACTCTGCTAGGAATTTCAGGAACACAGTGTTCATATTCCCATCAACAGCACAGCTGCTGTGTTTCTGACAGTACCACTAGCAGAGGTCAGGAGAATTCCTCATCTGTCTGAGGATTGCTCTTCATCCAAACATCTGGACAAGGGAAATGGCTTTAAACTGAAGGAGAGTAGGTTTAGATGGGATGTTGGGAATTGGGAGTTCTTGGCTGTGGGGTGGAGAGGCCCTGGAAGCTGTGGCTTCCCCCTAGAAGTGTCTTGGAACACCCTGGGATCATGGAAGGTGTTCCCAGCCCATGGCAGGGGGAGGAATGGGATGGGATTTAAGTTCCCTTCCAACCCAAACCATTCTGTCATCCCGTGCTCTCCATCTCTTACACCTCCCTTTTCTCCGTGCCACCGCAGGGAAATTCCAAGCCGGACGACGATCCTCCAGCGATCCCACCTCGGCAGCCACCGCCTCCAAAGATCCAACCTCGCGTTCCCGCTTACACCACGCCCTTGGAGCAGCCCCTGCACAGCCCTCCTCCTCCTCCCCCCCGGGACCCTGTCCCCGACACCCCACCCCCGGTGCCGCTCCGGCCG
>VWYP01003540.1:0-63688 GCA_013400435.1 Pycnonotus jocosus
TAGTTTGCAAATTGTGTTTGTAATGTAAAGCATTGACTGTCATTTAACAAGCACTAAAGATTGAATGCAACATTTTATCTTTTGATCAAAGACAATCTATTGACAAACTGTAATTAAGGCTATTGGTTTCAGCATGTACATACAAGAAATTGAAACACGAAAATTACTGTATTTTTATCTGCATATTAAGAATTAAGACCATAAAACTATATTTATAAAAATGTGGTGGTTTAGAGCTTGAAATACTAAGCTAGTCAATGTAATTTATATATATTTATTTACATGGTAAAATAAAGGTAACTTCAGGATCAAAAGTTATTCTTAAACATCACAAATAATAAATCAGATACTAGCCTATTTTGAGAATTTTGTCAGATTAACTCTAAAACAGCTATGGGAATGACATACACACATAGTAGCTTCAATGGAATGGACCTAATCAACAAATTAGGAATAAAACACAATAAAAAAGCAATGCAAACATTCATACCATTCTCCAACAACTGTTTGAACAAATGGGAAATCAATATAATGATTCTCTTCAGTTTAAAACGGAAGTTCCAGAAGTGAAAGAATCCTAAGAAGGATTGAGAGACTTAATTTCTTTCTTACCCTGCCATTGCTAATAACAGCCATTTGCCCAGGAAGCAGCTTCAGAACCTCCTGGCAGAACATCTGGTGAGTTTTAATTAAATCCAATCCTAAAGTGTTGTACCTCTTCTCAAAAGTATCTCCATCCATTCCCTAAAGCAAAGGTAAAGCATGAGATGCTGGAATGATTCAGCAAAAAAAAATTTTGTAATAGGTGAGGAAATCAAAGATTTTCTTCAAGTTATGTGGTAACCAGAAATCAAAGTAAAACAGACACCTCAGCTTCAGTGTAAGCACATAACTGCTGGTGGTGAGCCATGGTCTCACAACTACCTGGAATGCAATTTGTACCCTGGGGCAACTGTGAATAACCACGAGAGCAAAACTGAGCTTGGGGTTGAGCAATTTTTCCATGATCCAGCACAACAGCTGCATGAAAAGTAACACTGTTAACAACTCAGTTGTACTCCCACTTTTAGTTAAAATATATTAAAAAAAATTGCAATACTCTAAAAACCTAACAGTCATTCTAATATGGTTATTGGATACAATTTGAATGTGTTTTAGGGAAGCCAACATCATGCAGAAAGACACATAAATCCATTTTCAAAGTGGGGAAAAACATGCCAAAACTTACACTTGAACTGTGCCTCATCTGTCAAAAATTATTCTGATATGTATCTCTTCATTAGTAATACACAGACCAAGCAAACAGATTCATTCAGATATAATTAATAAAATTACATTAACTAGTAACATACTTAGCATACACAGCTTCATTAGAGACCTTCATGTCTTTCAAAATTTATTAAACAATGAAACAAGAGCATGACTCAAAAATATTAATTTTCTAATATGGTTCCAGATAGTTCTCTTAGTCTTCCATCTCTTCCTATTTAAAAAGATGAAAATTTATAACTCCTGAGAGAAAAAACAGTAGTTAGCAGCTGTTATTTCATAACTCAGCTCCACTCTCATGCAGTCTTAATTTTCTCTGAACTCTAAATTCTTGAAAAACATTAATACGGCAATTTTAACTAAATGAGAGATCCATTAAAAGAATCAACAATTGAAAATTAAACTATTTTGCTCTCAATTATCTGGTACTCGTATTCTGAATTTTTCAGTACTCTCATATTTTCTCCCTTTAAAGAAATTCTCTATTCTTCAATCACATGAAAGTCATCAAAAATCCAAATCTGCTTGAGAAGAAACTGTGTGTGGGTTATAAACTTCATGGCATTTGACCAAACACTGTTATTCTCACCACCTCCTTCCAACAAGATACATGTAAAATAAAAAAGGAAGTAATCTAACTTAGTTTGCACTCACTGGGATGACGAATTTAACAATTTTAGTTCCAGCAGCAAGGGATTTTGCTGTCTCTTCCTTACTGAGTTTATTTAGGAAACTTTTTAAGTTGCTGTTGTTTTGGGTTAAAAAAGCAGCCAAAATTCCTCTTGCAACGGCTGTGTTATCTTCCTGTATTTTTGATGAAGGATTGTTCAAAATCCCAATTCGTGTATGACTGCTTGTTTTCTGCAAAGAAAAACCCAGATCAGTAAGCAATTTTACAGTTCCATCTGCTGTTACCTAATGTATTCATATAAATCATAACGATGTGAAATGCCCTTAAGTATTTAATTTTTTGTAGCTATTTGTCTTTAGAAAAGATACATCAATGACTAATTCAGAACTCCAACTGTGAGTAAAAATGTGATTAGTAAGGATTTACCTATTCTGTGATAAGTATTTTAAACAGAAGTGTTAAGGGGTTTTTTTAATAGAAAAATTGCCTTTGAGCATTTTGCAGAAGCATGTTTCTAACAAAGGATATACACAAGTGTTCATTTACAGACTTCAGAACTATCTTTATAGATGTCTTTCTACTTTTCAAAAATTATTGAACTAAGCTTTAAATAAATGCAAGAGAATTTATCCACTTACCACTTTAATCTTCAGCAACAGCAAAATCTTTCACTTGGTAAAATCAGTGATAACACTCAAATTTTACCAGAGAGTGTGATGATTCTAAGGTAGGATCAAATAACATCACTAACTGAGGAAAAGGTAAATGGACTCCAATGCAGGGAGGAATAAAAAAATAAGGAATGCAATTATTGTATTCAGCAGTGGAGAGGCTTCCACAAAGTACTTCCACGATGGTCAGAAAACTATGAGGAAGCACTGAAGAATCTGAGCTTGCTCCATCTGGCAAAGAGAAGACTACAGAGAACTTGAATAGCAACCAACAGCTAGGCAGGGAGGAATAAAAAAACATGACAGGGGTAAATCCTCCCTGGTATCAGCAAAGAGTATAACAAGGGGTAATTGCTCACAAATTTTGGCCTGGCAGAAAAGAACTACAATAGGAAGGCAGTGCAACACCAGAGTAATTTGAAAAGGGAAGGGACAGAGTCACCTCCTTGGAGATTTTCAGAAACCCTTCAAATACACCTACAGCTGACCTGATGTAATGAAGGCAATAATCCCACTTTGAGTGGGAGGCTGAACTGGACGACCTTGAGAGGTGTCTTCCAGCTAAGACAGCTCAAGCTTGTTTTCAAAGGAAGTAAAAATCTATTAGAGTTTTCAAAATAGCATGTATTAGCTGGAATGGCTAGAAGTGAATTTCCTTCAGCCACTTTCACCTGCAGATTTCTGCTTTCCGTCAAATGCTGATGGCGAATCATGAGCAAGTGGTGACTGTGCCAGTTCTGCTGCTATCAGGGATTATACTAGACCCTGACTTGAGAGATAAAAGGGACTAGAAAGGAGTGAACAACCTCAATACAAATCAATGGACTTAAAAAAAAATCCTGTTTTGTTTTATTTTTCATGAAATTTGAAAATCACTAGACCAAGCAATACATGAGGTTTATCTAATGTTTTGGGGATTTTTCCTAGAGTCTCCTCACCAACACAAGGGGAGTTGCCCGAGTGGTTTTCACCTCTTTGATGGGAGCTGGGGCATATTTCCCCTGTTGAAGCGGGTTGAAAAACAAGGCTACAGAGGGAGTACAACTGTCAAGCCTGAGACATATATCAAGCAGTCCAAGAAATTAAATGTTTTTCTGTAACAAGGACTTGTACTGCATATTCTTTACCTTTTTAAAGCTTCCTTCTAAGACACGTTGTCACATTATCTTGGCAACATCCTAATTTTCTAATTCCCTTAGGGTGGTTCCTATTTCATTCTTGATTAGAAAATCTAGATGCTTTCCCGATTTCAGTTTAAGTACTCTTTTAACCTGCCCCAAACAGAGTTTCTTTTTGCCATTTATATTGATGTGACATTTATGGTTTCTAAAGCATATTTGTATTTCAGACACTCATACTTTAAATCCTATTATTAACACAGAATAACTTAAAAATAAGGAAACTCATAAATGTGGATGATCCTCCTAGCATATTAAAACACACACAAATATTGATCTTAGAAGCACACAAGCAGTACAAGAAAAAATGCTTGCTTCAGGGCCACAACTGTGTCACATAATAGAGGAGAACACTGCTTAATTGTTTACATCAACAGGCAGTATCTTAAAATCCTTCCAGGTAGTATTCTGGCCTATCTGATAGGAGAAAGTCTAACTTGGAAGAAATTCACCCTTTTAATACACAGTGTTACAGTTTGACTCCTACCTCAAGAGTCCATGAACAAAATGATCATTTCCCTTCAGGAACTGAATAAAACAAAAGCACAGCCTCTCAAGTCTGCACCTGACCACCACCACCAACAAAGAAGTTGCTACACTTTTATCTAAGAGTATGATTTTTGAAAATGAGAGAGAGTTGTTAAGAACATATTTTCTAATAACAAATTGAATAAAACCTGCTAGAAACTCACCAGGCTTTTCAAGGCATTAGACAGCAGCCATCTACCAGCTGGCTTATCAAAATCAGCAATAATCCAGATAGTAACAGCATACAGTGCATCTTCATCTGAAAATTAAAGATAATCCTGTTTTACATTCTGGAGAATCTTCTCATGACTAATGAAAAACAAATTAATTCTGTTTGACATTTCAAAATTTATGTGTATGTTTGACTGCTGACTTCAGCTGTAAGAATAATCTTTGCCACATCAGAATCTTTTGCCCTCTGAACTGAAATAAGATTCTTACAAGACAATTTATCATGTTAGTAGGAGAGAGTCACTAAAAGAGCTGATCCATTGTTGCAGCATTGAGACAAGAGGGCCTTAAATAATTAGTTCACATTAACAAAACCTGCTTTACCAGAGGTTACTTGTGAACATTTGACGGAGGGTGATCACATAGCCAGAAATTAAAAGAATTAAGTAGTTACAGGACTGCATAAACCACATCAGTCAATTTCCCTGGCAGTAAAGAGAAAGTCCTGCAACTACAGGCAAGAAAAAACTTACCATTTCTGCACACAAATGGGAATATTCTAAATACAGTCCAAGGAAAGTAAACTACTGCATTAAGTGTACACGCAGATAATTTCTGGTTTTCTTGCCTTATGATCTCCTGTTCCTTACTTGTCATAGAAGAGCAATGGTAGATGAAAAATTCTGCTAAATTATCTGTAGAAGAATATCAGCCTACTCAGGTCTACCTAAACATGCATCTATATATCCCCTAAAACATAATGCATAGAGACAGAAATTTTCCAAGGTTCTGTTGAGAAGCTAGGAAAAGGTTATTATTAACTGTTGCTGTCATCTAGAGTAACACACTGGGGAGAGAGATTTGAAATGCAGATTCCAGCTTAAAGGTTATAGGTTTTACACAAGAGTTCTCAATCTTAAAAATAAACCTACAGATTGAAAGCCACTCATTTGACAGCTCACTGGGATGCCCCTGTGGCTGTAGACACAGAATCAAGTAAGAGTCAAATAACTTTATTTTAAAGAAATTTAAGTGTTTGGCATTTGTTTCTGATAATGAATTAAGTAAAACTCTGTAAACACCACATAAAAATCACTGAAAGAAAGCACTTTATTAACAGGGTTATTGTGTCCCTTGATGCACTGATGTAAATGAGCAGCTGTTAACTGTCTACTTCCAGAATTTCTTAAGGCACAGACTATTGTAAAATTCCACGCAGACTTATGACCCTATTGTTGTAATTTCTTCTCACTCAAGGAAAAATACTTGCAATATGCAATGAGAATATTTTATATCAAAAAGCATTTTAAATGTACAAAATAATTGAGTTTTAACAAAGACAAAATTTATAAATGAGTTGTAATTAATCTGAATACAAATTCTATTTATTTTCTATAGAAAGACGAAGGCTTATTCAGCAAAGTAAATCATTTAACACGAGGAAAAATAAGGTGATACTTAATGTTAATAAATTAGAAACATAATAAATTATTCCTTAAATTTAGAAATACCTAATTTTGGTATAAACATACAAACTCTATACATTCTGCACTTGACAATGCTGCAAGTAAGAGTCACTTGAAAACTAAAGAGACTTCAATATCCTCATGTAAAACCATATGTACGGAAGCTGAGTCTATCTTCAAAGTTGCAAAAGTCTTGTAAAGCTTTTTAATTTCATGTCTGTAAAATGAAAACAACTAGCCACAACATCCATGCCATTTCAAAGCTACAAAAACTAACTACCCTGATAATTATAATTTATGTTTATAATATTCAGACATGCTCTGCTTACTGAAAGAAGATACTGGGGTCTTGAGAATAGTTTAATTTACATGGAATACTTGTAATACTGACTTACTTGGGAATTTTACTGGTAAATTTCAACAATTTGTAATAGCCATCTATAGACAGAGAGAAAACATACAGAGAAAATTAATTACCTTTTTTTGTTAAATACTTCATATTATCTGAAATTACAGCACTTTTATCTTGTGAGTCCAAAAAGGAGAAAGTAGAGAAGTCTTCCACATGAAATGGAACTGCATATGTAGAACACAAAGTATTAGACTTTAAAAAATGAAAACAAAACCAAAAAAACCCCAAATCATAACAATATCCAAGAAAAGGAGTTACCAGAAGTGGATCTGAAATGTATGTATCTTCTTTCTGCTCCAAGAATACTGGGGTTTATACGGGAAACTACATTGTTCTGATCCATAAGAAAATCCACTGCATCTACATGATCATCTAACAAACCCTGCAGTAAGAGAAAAATGTAACCGCACATTTAAGACAGATTTTCAAGAGAAAAAAAGACCAAGTATTTGTACAATCTTCCAACTGAGCCTAAAGTTTCTATATACACCAAGTTATGGACAATGTCAGGTCAAAACCATATAAATGACACACAGATAGTATTTCAAAATATCAGATACACATTTTTCAATGAACAACTGTAGTACCTTCTCAGTTTCTAGTTGAAAAATTCCATATAATGATGATATGCTTAGCTGATCCTTCAGCCTCGAATAATTTCAATATACTCTTTCAAAACCATGACCACAAGTGATTGTAACAACCTAATTGCAGGTGTGATATTACTAATTTCAAGCCATCTCATTATAAAAAACCATAATACATAAAGATGACTGAAACAATTCACTATCAAATATTTCTCCATGCACTCATTCAGAAATGCTGAACATACCATGAACGCTGCCCGCTGGAAGAAGCCAGTGGCGTCAAAAATCCTCTGAAGAATAAGCGTCTCCAACTCTGCCGCATCCATCTCCTCCCTGGGAAAGGGCACGCCATTAAACAGCGCTTGAGGCAGTGCACCCAGGCCACTCTTCTTATAAAAGGTTGCTCCTGCCTGATCAAATCAGAAATATCACAGGATTAAACAGACTGTGGCTGACTGTAGTAAAAAAACGGGACTAATATCAGGAGGGGATGAACTCTAATCTCCAAGCACTCTTCGCTGTCATACCTTGTCATGAGCAGCAAGGACAAAACAGAAAGCATTTGGAAACCAAACAGGACAGGTGGGACTCATTTGTCAAACAGAATGACAAAAGAAATTTTAGATCCACATATGTTGGTGTGAACTTTTGCTTTATCATCTTGCTGAGAAATTCTCTTTTATTTTCCTTAACATTCTTAGTAAATAAAAATAAAAATGAAGCAAATAACATTAGAGAAGAACCCTGAGACACTCAAAGCTTCTTTTACCAAAGAAAGAACCCTAAAAAAACTCAAAAGGTTTTTATGTTTGTAAATCAAGCTTTATTTGATAAGAAAGCAGAATTCAAGAGAGACCCCTTGACATGCCTAGAAAGATACTTGTGGCTCCTGAAAGCAAAAGGTAAGAGTAAATTTTCATAGTAAGGGTAGTAATGCAGAAACCTTTACAACATTTCCATTAATGACTGAATGGTGGCTGAAGAAAAATTTGACTCAAAGGTGCTGTATTTATTTGCTTTAACATTTAGCAACTCTTCAGCTTAGTAAATGCATTGAGTTGTATACACTGGAGTATTTCTTACTCAGCATAGCTCCCAACGTACCTTCCTCCCTTCATCATATTCAGAATGAACATCCAGGATCCTCTGAACATCAGCATGGGGGTACTCATTTCTAAGAACATGCTTCACATCATCTACTGTCAGAACATTTCCATCTTTCACTTCATGGTACATCTGTAACAATTATAACCAAAAGAAATTAAAAAATGCAGTAAATTGTCAAACAAAAATTGATAAAATTAATATATATAAATGAGTATAATCTTTTTACAGTGCTCTAGCAAATTTAATACTGTTATAATTTTATATCAATTTTATTGCTATACTGCAGCTTTTATACTGCTTTAGTAATTATCACCACTGCACATATGCACAACACTTTATCAGAGCATTGTTCTGATTGATCTGTTATTATACCTTTAGTCTAAATCTGAAGTGGCAAAAGAAATACACCTAGGTGAGCTGAATGTGAAAGGTTATTTCTCTCTACAAATTGGAGAGGTAATCTAAATTCTCTTTATAAACTAACATGGGTAGTTACCTGAGTCCATATTAATCCAAGCCTAAACTAGCTAGGGATACCTTTTTCTACAGTGATATCTTTTCCTTACCAACATTATTTCATTTTATAGAGTAATATTTTATTATTTTCATCATACATACAATAAACACTTGAAGGGAAAATTATTCAATCCATCTTCTCTTCAAATGAGGAGAAATATTTTCCTTTATAGCACTGAATATCTCAAACTTTATTTTACTGCTTCTGTTTTTGTTATCTTTCAATTATATTTATCATCCCTCCCTTTTGATATTATGAAACAAAGTAAAGAAAAGAATACAACATTTTAAAAAGCACACTGTAAATTATATTTTTTTTATCTAGTCATGGATAATTGTTATCCATGCATGTCAGCTCCCTAACATTTGTGGATTTCTCTTCCAAGGTATTCCTAGTTACTTCAATTCCTTTAATCTTAAGCTCTCTACGTTTGTCCACGACACCATGATATTTTCTAGGCACTAAACATAAAACCACAAAACAAATGGAAGAAAAATTGTTCTGTATAAATACCATATTCTCTAACTTTTACCCACAGAGCCTTTACATAGATGGCTCACCTTATTTCTCCTCCATTCATCTCTCATCTCTGAAATTCCTGTCTCATGACAATCTGCATTCTCTCACAAAGTTAACCTGTCTCATTAAGCTGCAAGCCTGGAATACTTCTATGTTTTCTGCATTGACGGACAGCTCAAGCATGACCAAAGAAAAGAAATTATCTTACTGCTTCATTTCCTACTCTGGACAATAAGAAAGGGTTTTTCAAATTTATAGGACTGCCAAAGTTACATTAAAATCCTTGTACTCCAAAAGACATAGAACACAAAGACAGGCCCATAACATTAGCACAAATAATACAGAGTAATTTTTCATAATACTAAAAGCTGCAAGGCATGCATCTACTTTTTTATATTATTTAAGAAAGCCTGCTGATAGGAAAAATTACAAGAGCAGATTGGTTTCTGCAAGTATTTATGCAAATAGTTCTATAGACTATTAATGCTATATATGTTTTTAATACTTCATTTCTGTATAAAGTAAATGCATACGTCTCATGTTATCACAGAGTAGCAAGATCCTAACTATATTAAAAAATCAATAAATTATAAACCAGAAGTAAATAGCTCATTTTTTTGTGAAAGAACTAACATTAATTATCGACATAAAGGCCTGAGAGGTGTCAGATTCCTCTGCAATGTAATTAAAAGTTCTCCAAAGAGCTACTCCAGCATCTTCATTTCCATCAATTTCTTCTTTTGTACTTAAAATGAAAACAATTCCAATTCTATAAAAAAAAGAAGAGATCATACATTTTAACACAGTATCTGGTTCACACACATTCTAATACAAACATAGAAGAACAAAATTCTTGCATTCAAGTGAGTGCCCAGCAGATAGAGATAAAAACTCTGTACCTGGGTGGTGTTTCCATGACTGTGTGGTGACACAGCATACCAGCCATGCATCCTTCATCAGCTCTACAGTATGCTTAGGTTACCAACTATGTACTGAGTCTACATACACCTTTTAAAGTTGACAATAATTTAGATTTCTGTGAGCCAATAGGGTCTAATCACAGTACTTTCTCCCCTTACCTGTATGAGGGTTTTGATTCTTTACATTCCTGTCATCATCCCTTAATGGCTCGAGTCTTTGTTTTAGTCTGGGAATTATCTTTCATTTTTCCTGAAAGGGATATCTTGAGTACTGATGTCCCATCATCAGTGTGTGCCACTCCTACTAGCCCTTCTCTTGCCTTTTTAACCGTCTGGGCTTTCCACCACCCTGACATTGCCATTCATTTTCCACCCACATCAGTTTTAAATACATCTACTACTAATCCCTAAATTTCCTTTAATTGAAAGAAAACCCAAAGGAATATGAGGCTTGAGAGGTAGAAAGGCCTGTTGGGGGTAGTGCATTGATACTGTTTTCATGTAAAAAGCCTGGACTGACACTAGGCCATAATATCTTTATGGTCCTTTCCAACTGAAACCTCTCTGTGAAAACACACGGAACACTGCAATCTGTATTTCATTATGCTTTTGTAATTGAATGGTAAGAAATTAAGAAATACAACAACAACAAAGATCAGAACTAGAAAAATTTTAAAGTAAAATGAAACACCTGTAATTTATTGAGGACACAAAAAGTCATTTCACAGGAAGATTTTAAATATTTAACATGCAATTCATCTTGCTGAATTTTAGATAGCTTTCTTTTATAAACTGTGGAAATAAACAGCCATTTTTGAGACCAGTTCACTTTTTCTTACAACTAGGTATCTCAGATCAACCAGACTGTTCCTCACAAGTGTCTCTCTCTCAAATGATGACTAGTTCACTTTCAGAAATTCAAAACTCGATGAGGAAAATCTCACTTGGGTGTATATTATACAAGCGTCTATATCCAAACAACATTAGATAAAGCAACTGCAATTGAAAAAACTGAATTTTAAAAATTCCCTGAAAGCATGTTTTACATACAGAATATTTTTATTAGAATGCAACTTTGCAAGGGCACCCAGTGAGACTATTTGACAAGATAAACTTTTATCAGACTTTTGCGGTTCATTTTACTCACACTCAGGTATGTTATACCTTGCAATCTATTTGCTTAAGAATACTTAATAACTGAGTAAGCTTGACACAAATGGGTAACCAAAGTGCCTTATTAGAATGCTGTTGCATTGGATGTAACTCAAATTCACACCCTTGTCTAATAGAATAGAAGATAAAGAAGAAAAAATGAGAGCACCTTTATTTAAAGATTTTTCCTCAAGGCTTTCAGTTTTCCTTACCTAAGTGGTACATCATGATGATAGAATAATTCTGCTAGCTTCATATAATCACCAGTATCTTCCTGGGCAGGATCAACAAAAAGTACCTAAGAAGAGAAAACATATCAGGCATCTAATATTTATTCTTGATGTCTTTTTTCATTTTTTTCTTCATACATAAAATCTAAGACAAGAACATTAATTTCCAAAGGAGCTGTATGCCTGAGCTGTTTTCAAGTTTTAGAGCATTCATTGTAAGAAAACATTAAGACTATAAATGAAAATAACATCAGAATTAAGGAATTTGGACCAAATGGTGAAAATAGGATTTAACCATTTACTGAACTTCAAACCAAGTGATCCCACTTTTCTCCTTTTAAAGACTCCGTGCCACTACTTTATTTTTTTTAATAAACTCCATATTTATTTTAGAAAGATATAATGCTCATTTGTTTGTTACATCTTTCAACGAACTCTCTCCTGGTGTGAAAACCAAAAAAAAAAAAATCAACAAAATATTTTGGCTAAAAACTTTAAGTAAAAAATGGAGCTTTCAGAAAGAATTCTTCCTTCCTTCCTGTCTCACCTATCTCTGTAGTCACTTTTTCACTTAGTGTAGCTTGGACTATAAACTCAGATCTTTCAGGGATGCACAGAATCTAAAACTGGGATATGTCTGCATAGGCGAATTATCCTTATGTAGATTTAATTGGACATCTGTACCTCATTTACTCAACCCTGCTCTGCAAACTCCCCTTATAATTTACCAAATCTGCTAGAGTAGCTGAAATGAAGCAGAATAACTTTAAAAATTTTGAACATCCATCTTTAAATTATGGTGAAATGGTGTGTTATGGATTTCTATAATATAACTCTTATATTTAACCCTAATACATAATGCAATCTACTTCATATTACACACATCTTATGCTTCACTATATACATACATTTTTTATTACCTATTGCTGGTATTTTCATTGTGTTTTTATACACAAACTTGGCATCACTTCAAGCAACTACATCAAAGACAAAGGGATCAAGTGCATCTTCAACAGCTTTGCAGAGGACACCAAGCTAAGTGGTGCAGCTGACACACTTGAAGGAAGGGAAGCCATTCAGAGGGACCTGGATAGGCTTAAGAAGTGCATCCATGGGAACCTCATGAGCTTCAACAAGGCCGAGTACAAAGTGCTGCATCTAGGCTGGGGCAGCTCCCAGTTTATCAACACAGGCTGAGGGATGAACAGATCAAGAGTAGCCCTGCAAGAAGGACTTGGGAGATGCTGGTGGATGAGAGGCTGGACTTAAGCTGGCAGAGTGCACTCATAGGCCAGAAAGCCAAATGTGTCCTGGGCTGCACACAAAGCAGTGTAGGCAGCAGGGCAGTGGAGGGGATTCTGTCCCTGTGCCATGGTGAGACCCCACCTGGAGTGCTGCATCCAGCTCTGGGCTTCCCAGCACAGGAAAGACACGGACTTCAACTGGGTCCAAAGAAGGGCCACAAAACCAATCAGAAGCTGGAGCACCTCTCCTATGAGTATAGGGAGACTTACAAGAAGGAGAGGGGTTTTTTACCAGTAGTAGAGACACTGTAGTGATAGCACAAGAGGTAGCAGTTCTAAACTAAAAGAGGGCAGATCTAGATGGAATATGAAGAAATGAGAATAGTGAGACACCAAAGGTATCACAGGGGAACTGGTTGCTCAGAGAAGCTGTTACAATTACAATGACCACCATTTAAATTGTTAAAGGACAGGCTGGATGAAGTTTTGGTTCCTGGTCATTGCAGAAGAGCTCGACTAGATAACCTTTAAAGGTCCATTACAACCCAAACCATTATATGATTCTATGGTTCACAAGATCACCTTCTGTAATTTTAATTTAAATCAGCAGTAGCTGCTTCCTTAACTTACTAAGTGATACAGAATCCTATTTACAGAGGAAAAATTAAGCTACAAGACATTAATAAATAGTATGCTATGTAACTTAAATATCTTTGTACTTCAGTTTACCATCTCTAAACCATAGAAAGCTATTACCTTCCCTCATGCTTTGATAGTAGTGAATTTTCTATGTGTAACATGGAAAGGAACATAAAAACTCTTCAAAAAACTGTGCCCAGATCCATCTGCAAATCCAACTAACTATATGACTCACTAGTCATATAAAGCAGTATTCACTACCCTTAGCAGATCCACACAGAAAATTTAACAATAAATCCAGCATGTGTATTTTTTAATAAATTGTCTGCCAATATATTAACATATACACTATGCAAAAAACCAAAGTTGTCCAAACTTACCAAATTATATAAATTGCGTCTAATCTCCTGTAAAAATCCAGGAAACGTGGGTTTCAGCAGTTCCTGATAGCTTGCAGGCCATGTGCTATAGCTGTGATCTTGTTCTATATTATTAATCCACTAAAAAAAAAAAAGCTGCCATTTAGAAAACAGTCATTGAATGTTGAGAAAAATATGTGGGCATAATATTATAAAATGTCTCCCTTTCTTTTGTTAAATAACAGAAAATAGCTTTTACAGTTTATGTTTTTTTTTTCTTTTTAATCAAACTGTTTTTATCTGCACTACACAATAAAACTAATACTGGATGGAAAAGGAAAAAGGACCATTAGTACTGTGTATAAGGATGCAAATAAAACCATTTTCTTCAACTGTGAAAATTACTTTCACAATGCAAACATCATAACAATGTATCACACAGATGTGTGTAACACAGCATAACCATCTTGTAATACAAGTACAGTATTTATCTTCAACCTGCAGCAACAAAACTTAAGATAGATCAAACCAGCAAATTAACATGTGGCTGCTTTGCTCTAGTTCCTTCTGGGCAAGCTGGGGCAAACAGAAGAGTGAAATGCGGCTCTTTCATGTGCAAGAAAATAATATTTTAGTGCCTTTTCCCTTGGTGTATAACCTTTGTAATGAAATTTGTGTAAATTTTGAAGAAGGGTACAAATCACAGTCATTGGACAGCTAGAAATAAGATATTTAGGTGGCCCACAATTCACTTATCATACTTGTGAAGTACACTTAGAAGTCTTGCATAATATGAGATATTATGTAGTATTATGTAGCTACATTAACTGTTATAAAAGACAAATTCTATAGTTTGGAGTATCCAACTACTCTAGATATATTTTTCTTTTCCTTTAAACACCCTATATCTTAAAATTTTAATAAGGTATAAAATAGAGAAAATTACTCATAAAAAATATTGAAGGGTATTGTCCTTGAAAACATTTTAAACTGCTAACTGAGGTATGGACTTATGCCTAGTATTTCAATTCCAGTACAAGAAAAGAAAATTGTTTCATACAGAGAATTATCAAAGATAATTGCTAAATAAATAACTTAAGTTACTTACTATTATTGAAGAGTGACGAATATCTAGTGCATAATTATTATCTGTAGGATGTATATGCAACCTCATAAATTTACTCAGGGTTTTCCCTTTGATTCCAAGTTCATGAAGGCCATGCATCACTTTTCCTTCCAGTTTAAGAGTCTCTAAAATACTTTTTCGGGAAGATAAAGTACATAATGTCTACAAAGAACTCTTGTCATGACATAAAAATTATTTTTAAAATTAAAAACAATCTTTATTTAATAGTCTTAGAAATGTTTTTTCTTCATATTCTCCCACAGCTTAATGTTTAAAATAACATCAGTTAATAACACTGTAAGTCACTAACTTTTTTCAAAGCATAATTACAACAGATTATACAATTCTTTTATTCATTCAGATCTATTTTATACAAAGTAATTTTATCCATCTTTAGTAAGAAGTGGCAGGACACCAGAGTGAAAGCTTTCTTGCTGCACTGTCCTGCCTGAGGCAGAAATCCAAGCTGTGGTATCCAAAGAAGCAGCTTTGCAGTGAGTAGAGGAGCAAGCAGCAAGTGAAGGAGACACAGATGAACTCTAAGCCTGTATCATGGCAGAACTCAGAAAACAGCACAGAAGAAACACACAGCCACACCCTAAAACCTCTCAGAAGACCCAATGGGATTCTGGAACATGTGCTGAAGTCTGACAGTTCAAATTTGAGAATAAAAAACCCCTGAAGTACTCCACAGCAGAACACAGCTGGCAAGACTTTGTGACTGCTTTCATATACTTTCCTGATTTTTATGTAAAAGAGACATGAAAACATTAGTTACTTTTTTATAAAGTGCTTTTCACACCTATTTACAAGCACACATAAGATTCCTTCCATTTCCAAATTAATTTTACACGGTGAGTTGTAAAATTATAATCAATTAAGAAAACATATTCCAAGAGGAAAGGCTATTCTCAAGTACTTGTTCAATGTCCATACTCAAAGTAAAACCACTGTAAATCAGTATTCTTCCTACTGGAACAGTTCCTTGCCCCCAAAATGCAACAGCTGAGATCAGGACCATGAGCACAACTTCCCAGTATTATTAGGAATTCTGTGACCTTCAAACAAAAGGTATATCTTACCTAAAGGGATCATGAAAATCCAGGTCAATAGGAAGGCCATTTACAAATAAACGTGCTTCTCCAGGTTGAATTCCAAGTGTTTCATGGAAATGCTAAAAGGTAAAAAGTACTGCTTACTTATTTAGGTATATGTCTACACTAACACATATAAACCCCCTTTAGTAATTCTGCAAAACAGACACATCAAATCTCTTCCACACAATTTCTTCTTTCATCTGAGTGTTGGAGAAATATTGAGCACATATTTTGTGAGTGCTATTTAATACATTTCAGATGTACAGATACAAATGAAAACAATCTACCTGTACAAGGCAGAGAAAAGGACACATTCTCAGTGTTTGCTAACAGAAAATGAAAATACAAACACAGAGAAATACAGCTTGTAAGTTTTAAAATTTTTTCTATATATCCATTCAGCAAAGGGAGACCTCACATATGTCCCTCAGAGCTTCACTTGAAAACAGCTTTCTCAATGATTTAACACCTCGCAATTCTGAAAAATGTGTAGTTGAACTGTTTCAGAAAATTAGGAAAAACAGACTAGAAACTTAAAATCTCATCTAACAAAAGGACCATGGAAAAAACACAGATGAGAAAGAGATAGCATCGCATATCTTTGCTTGGCAGAGAAGAAAAAAGATGCACAATAAACAAATACAAGAGGAAGGTTGTATTTAGGGAGTAAAGCATGAATTATCATTTTCCTACAGAGAGCTCTGAGGCACACCACCATTCAGTCTGTAGTAAGACAAGTGACAGGAGCAACAGCAGTAGTGTATTTCAACTCATGACAAAATGACCAGTCAGATTTCAGGATCTGCCTTAATTCCCAACAGAGAAATAAAAAAACACAAAAAATACTAATTGAGAATTATGTATTTTTTTTTCCAATTTAGCTCCCACTTGCTAAACAAAGTAAGTATGAACAAAACATGTACTTTAAGAAAAGCATGCTTGCAGCAAGCAACTCAGGCTCAGTATATCACTCCCGATAGAAACTTGTAACTGGACAAATGAGAGCAAAACTGAGAAAACATGGAAAATGGTATTATTTCTGTAAAGCAGTGTGGTTACTTTCCCACAGTTAGATGTGAGTAGGAAATGCAAACAGGAAAACAATTGAGCTGAACTGCAGAATGGTTAAGGTTGGAAGGGAGAACTGTATGTCATCTGGTCCAATCTCCCTCCCCAAACAAGGTATCCTCAAGCACATTGCACAGGACTGTGTCCAGATATGCATTTTAATGAATATCTCCAGTGAGGGATACTCCACAAGCTCTCTGGGCAATCTGTTCCAGTGCTCAGTCACTTGCAAAGTAAAGGAGTTCTGCCCCACATTCAGGTGGAACTTCCACATTCATCAGTTTTTGCCTGTTGCCTCTTGTCCTATTGCTCAGCACCATGGAGAAGAACCTGGCTCCATCTTCTGACACCCTCCCTTCAGATACGTAGAGATATTGATAAATCAGAGGGGAGATTCTTAACACAATTTTGATGCTAGATATTTGATTACCTAGAAGTGCATCCACGTTGTCACAAAAATGTTGATGGAAGAATTTAGGCATCCAACACTAGAATTTAAGGCTGATAATATTCATGTTGTATTTTCTTGCTAAACTTCAGTGAATTATTGCATTGCAAGTTGCGAGTTCAGTTTAATGAGATTTTATTTTTTTCTTTTATCTATAGCAGTTCTTTGTCTATTTCTTGCTTAGGTATCAACTCATTACACCTAAATCATCACATGTCTTTCACTTTTAATAACTTTATTTCCTCCCATTGCATTTCCTATTCAACTTTCATTATCTTGAGAGGGAATCATCCAGTTACACACAGCATGGGATCATATCTCTCCTGCTGCTAGATGGATGTACTGCAGTTCAAGAATGCACATGACAATTCATTGTGCTCAAGCAGCAGTGTTCAGAAGTTTCCTTACTTTTATTCAACAAATTTTAGCTTTTAGCTGTCTAAAGGGCTTTAGACTACAGGAAGGATGTGACCTCACATGAAATTAAAACTTAGTGTGATAAGTGCATAAAATCCTCTTAAATTTAATGTAATTAATACATTAATGGAACCATAGGAGTGATTCAGCTGACCAACTACACAGATATCCACTGTAATTTGTTTCAGATCCAAATTTTAAGCTACTTCTCCCAATACTTACATTTAACAATGGTCAGTTTAATTTCTGACAGACCTTTACTTTTTTCCCACCCCCGCATTTTGTGGTGGAGGAGTAGTTTTTGATTAAGCAGTTAGTTTTGATTTTTGTGCTAACAGACCTGCAATTAAGGAAAGTCATTGTAATGACTTCATCAAGAAACAAGAAAAGTCCTGATACCAACACTGATGCTCTGGAAGAACTATGAACATCTGGGATTTGTTTTACTTTATGTTGACTATAATCCTAACAACAAAGAAAAATTTGAAATTTTCCTATACATTTTATAGGAAAAAATATACCTTGGCTATGTACAGAAAGCAATGACGTGCACACACTGATTTCCTCCCTCCAGCAAAAACTACAAGAACATCTCACTACTGCAAGAAACAAGAGGCCTGCAGTTGAGCCCACTCTAAGATCTCTTTGAAAACCCAAGGATCAAAAATGTACCCTGCACACAAGAAAAATGAACAGCTCAAGGAGGTGAACTACTGAAATACATGAAATGTCTTCTCAATATATCAACCCCATGTTTAATCACCTGTGGACAAATAAAGGCCTATACAATTGTTTGTATAACCATTTGCAAAGATATAACACCCAAGCCTGTCACAATACTAAAGACTGGAAATCCTTACATGAGTTTTGCATGGCATAGAACTTAGAAACATTTCTGTGATATTTTTGCTGCAATAGAAATGACAAGCTCTTTATGAGAAGGCTTCACCAGGGCAAGGAGGACATTCTTCACTTTCACTGTTTTGGAAAGTGAAAGAATCTTGAAAAGATATTCCCTTGGAGATATTAGTCTTGGCAAGGCAAGAGGAAAGGCCTAAATGGATACAAAGCAAAATCATATATGGAAATGTTGCAAAAGTGCAGGAGTGACATAAGTAAGGTATAAATCTCTTTCACTACAGTAGTTGGTCAGTCTTAACACCATATGAAAATACATGTTCTGAAGATCCAGACTAAGGACAGTACTATGGATGTCATTTCACACAGCCAGTCCTACAAGAACGGTGCCTAACATTTAGCTGCAACACTCAACTTGAAAGAAAAAATCCAAACTGAATGGAGACAGACATCAAGAATTCAACAAACATTAAGAATATCTCAGAATAAATCTCAGATTGGTGAAAATCACAGGAACAAGGACTCCTCATACTGTACAAGGAACAAAAGATGCAGTGAATCAAGGATGAAAACAAAACCACCATCTGCCACAGATGATGTTCAGAGCACCCTGCAGAATAGCTGCATGTGTGATTCTGAGAGTGTGGAAAGCTCTAAGTTAGCATGTGTTGACCATAATATAAGCAGCAGGCCTAGATTCAACACCAAAGCTATAGAAAAAGTAACTGATACCTATTTTGCTTTCCCAGTACACAATCTGTGACTCAACTCTCCATGAAAACTGTTTGGCCTTGCCTAATTCTGTAAAACCAAAAGAGAGAATGGAAAAAGTTTCACGAATAGCAGAAAGCAAAATACTTGAATTGCATATTTAAATGTTACCTGTCTCACAACAGACTTTTAGAAAATTAGCTCTTTTTCTCTAAAACTGTGATAATTGCTACAGTAAAAAAATCTCAAAAGCCACAATACAACAGTAGTTCAAATGTACATCTGAAGAAATAAAAACAAACCTTCTGATTTTCTTCTATTTCATTTTGCACTTTCTTGTCTACAGGTACTCTTGTCAGTGATCTGTTAAAATAAAATATTAGTTTCACTCAACCGCCATATTTTTTAAAAAGCATTATTTTATGTGAAATTGGTACTTTAATTAGAACATCCAATGCACTGTAAGTGAAGAATGCTGTAATTAAGTTTTAAAAATCTTACTGAGTAATGCAGTACCATAAATACTGATTTTTTAAGACAACTATTGTTCTGTTTTATTCTAGTAAACCAGAGTTTCAGATTCAGGCTGGGGTTTTTTGCTGTAATATCATCAATATATTTTTTACCACTTTCAATCTTATATCATGGGTTGCTTGTTTTTTTCTGGATATATATTATAAAAAAAGTAAGTTGTTTGGTCATCTAAATTATTACCTGAATGCATGCCATACTTGCATATTGTAAGTTAATAGTACTATCTCCATGGTACTCAACTTTACAGCATGGAGAGCTATGGATTTGTCTGGACAAAGGCAATGAATGCAAAGAATGACCACTTCAAAATAAGCTGAGACTTAGAAAAAAGAGATTTGCAGATAGAGACCATTGAAAATGTTAATCATTCACAGACAGAAAAAGTTTTAGTTTCCTTAGTCATTCCATCTTTTGAAAGTAACACATTGATTTGTCTTTTTTACCTTTCATGAATATTCTGGAAGACTATTTTATCTTCTGCTGCCACAGTGTATTATATATTAAGTTTATAATTATCAGACTTATCATGAAATACTTCTAAAAGCAAATTAATCTCTCCATATTTAAAAAAACCTCAACTATAATAATCTAAATCTGTCCTGATAAATGCCAACAAATATTCTAGTTGCCTATATGAACATTTTTTTCAAAACACAACTGTACATGTTTCAGTGAATTTGTATGGGACTTCAAGAAAAACTGGAGTCATCTTAAACATGGAAGTTAACCAAGCAAACAGAGAATGATCCTGCTAAGCCAGTTTCAAACTTGTGGATAATAAAGCATTTAGTAATACAAATCCTCACCTCCCCACAAATAAACTCATTTACAACAGATCTTGCTAGTATGCTACTCCACATTTCTCACAATATGTCAAAAATAAGACATAAAATCTGTTTACTTTAAATAACTATTCAAGCTTTCCAGGCAACCAAAGAGACATACTGTAGGAACAAACTGTATGGTTTCCAAGCTTGGCATTAGAGTTCTGAAGTAAAAAATACTTCCAAAAATACTTAAAAAACCTGAATTTTGTCATGCTGAACTCAGCAAAAATAGTAAGGCCTGTAGGTCTCAGAAACACTCAGTTGATAAAAAAATGTACAGATAAAAGGGACAACCTGTGTATTTCCAAGTGGCTACTAGTGTGAATAGTTAGGCAGGAAAATAAAACATAAAAGTTAAAATAATAAAAAGACAAAAAGCAACAATTGGCAACATTAGCAAGGAAGTAAAATACCCATCAGCAAAAGGTAAGCTTTACTGGTTGCTGGTTCTAGTAATAGGAAAGCAATTCAAGGAATCATTAAATAGCTCCTTCTTCATGGGTGACAGTTGACAAGGCAGGATTCTAGCATAATTTTATGGAGAAAGTGTGATGGTTGATCCTTGAAGAGGACACCCTACCAACCTGAGGTAAAAAGGATACCTGGGAAAGACATCTGCTCATTTTGAGGTCTGCCATTTGTTCAATTTTTTCAGAGCTTCAGGAAAGTTTTACTGATGTTTTTGTAATCGTCAAGTGCTACAGACTCTAAAGAGGAACACTTCACTGGCTGAAAGTAAATGGATATTATTTGTCTTTCTACATGATGCAGGAATGTTCTTGACTGGCCTTAAGGTTGAAATATTCTCTATAATTTTATGCATCTCTGTTCTTACCTGAAAGAACATGTAGCCATGTAGCACTGAATGTTGAGGGGGAAAAAGGAAACCTTTCCCAGGATCATAATGTTAACATTTGTGAATGATTAATAAATCACAAGTAACAGAACATTATAATACTTAATTATCTGCTCCTTAGGAATACAATAATACGACAAGTATACAACAATCAAAGATGAAAAAAATACCCTTTAAAATGAATGATTAAAAGGTTGCCATGACATATATCAGTCGGTACACTGTCTACATCTGATGGTATTTTGTAAAATCTACCTCAGACTAACCTTTTCAACTGGAAATACTGAGACACAAAAATGCAGGAGGTAAATTAGAAAGTGAATGAAAATTTCAGAGGAATGGCATATTAATTTTTTTATGGTCTAAGGAACTGCATTTTTAAGGCATATGCAATATTTTATTTTCATAACTACAGCTCTAAAATTTGTCTACAGCCTTTTAAAACCAAATTTTGTGTAATAAAAAAATATTTGTTCTAATATAAAAACTGTCTGAAACTTCCACAGTTTAAAAATAGCATTATTATAATGATCACCTCTTTATCTAAAGTAACTAAGCAATAGCTCTTCCTTTCCTGTTTATTCTAGAGGGTTTTTTTTCCAAATTAGTATTTTGACTCATTAGGTCATGAGCATGAGTAGACTATTAATGAAATATATTCTGGGCATTATTTTTACACAATGCCCATTTGATTTATGTTGTCAATTGCAGACCTACTAAATTTAAATTATTTAAATATTTTTATCTCTCATGCTAGATTAGCACATTAGAATAAATCATTCAGGACAAATACAGTAGTTCCCTTTTTAATAATTTTGAACTCTTCTTATACTTTTATCCAGAAAATATTTGAAGAGCAGGTAAATTGAGCTCTCTAATGCCACAAATACACGATGGGAGTTGGAGTGGAATGTAACAATTTAATGACTTGTAAAATCAATGATTTAAATGTCACCTGGTGCACTTCAAAATGACTTTTTCGTGTCCTTTAAAGAACAGAACTGGACTTGAAGTTTGACATTATGTATGCTTCCACTATCTCTTACTGGAAAGCTGAATTTTCTGATTGCTAATCTGAGTGCAAACTTATACCATACTATTTCATAATAATTATGCTTCAGGCATTTTAAAAGGCATTTTGCTTGCTTGACACAAGATGTTACAATGGTAGTTTTTCCATTATGGTGTAGATTCTCTCTAACAGAAAATCAGGGGTGACAATGAAATACTGTGATAATTAAACAAGAGTGGCAAAATGTGAAAGCATGCTGAGTTAAGAACTCTATTTAGCATCACATTTAATTCAGTAATTTAAGCAAATATTGCTGATAGGATTACATGAAGAACTTTATTAAGTATGAAGAAAAGCATTTCTCAATTACAATACTATCGGCTTACAGGAAGAACAATTTTTTCCTATTAGGACATTTATTTAATATTTATTTAACATTTATCTTCATCTTATATTAAGTAATTTGTTATGGAAGACAGATCTTCCTCAGCAAGAACACTACCATATAATAGCCAGGGCCCAATCTCAACAGCAATGTTATGCTTAGAAATAATGTGCATGGATCCCCACGAAATTTATTAATAGTATTTTGCCTCTTCCCACTGTGACTAGTTCTGCTACTAATTCAACAAAAGTTTTCACCTGGGAAAATATCAGTCCAGTAAAATCCATGAGGACTAAGTGCCTGAAGGATTAGCATGTCCTCATGACATCTTCTGCCATGTCTCCATCAGACAGGAAACATTTAAGAGACTGATCATGAGCTCTCCTTGGAGTTATCATCTACTCAATGAAATTGCCTGGAATCCATCTAGCAAGCTCTCAAACATGAATATCTGACAGCAGGATTTGGATATAAATCTGTATTACTGTCATTACAGTCAAATGCAAACATAAAAATAGCATTTGAAAGGAAAAAAAAAAAAGCTTAAATATCATACCTGGCTCTTATTGGAAAATTCTGAGCAATGTCTTTCATTATCTTTAAGGCATCATAAACAGGGGTAGACATAATTCGAGTAGCTGCTTGAAAACTAAGATCTAGAGTGGGGGAGAAACATAAATTTTAAAAAACGTCACTGGAAATACCACTCAACCACTGCTGCCTACAGTCAGAAAACTGTTCCATATACACATTCTCACTATTTATATATTTTATGTTTCAGTCATTGATTCAACAGTTATGAAGGTTACATTATTAAGGTTGAAAAACTGGTCACACAAAAGTTGGAAATACTAAATTCAGGCTTTTCTACAGAATTCTGCTTGACTTTCTTGAACATACACATTGTATATGTAATTTGTAAATTTACAGAAACTCTGAAAAAGCCCAGACCACTCATCAAGAGATATTATGCCATCATCAAAAGGGTAGTACCACACTCAAACCTAGATAAACACCAATCCACAGACACCCCTAACTGCAGGAAAGAGGAAGATCCTTCCATATCCAGGACTTCACAAGTTTTTCAGATAACATATTTTTAACATAGAAAGCTGCATTGAGCATGTGAATTGTACAACTTTCAAAAGAAGCAACAATTCACAGTGAAAATGGTGACTCCCAAATGTAAAGTCAAATGACATATAAAATGTCAGTTCTTATAAAGACCTAGCAAATTTTTAAAGGAATCTCATTTTCAGAAAGAAGTAAATTTTCAGATAATAGGACAATTTAATCTGTCTATCCATTGAAAAAACAATAATGGAATTCAGTTAGCTATCTCTGGAGTCTAACTTGAATTTTGACATGTAAGACTAGGACAAATCCAATTTTGGTACTAAATGGGGTAAGTCAGTACTATACTAGATGCTTCCATGTACCTTGTATACATCTGTATAACTAAATCATGCAGTGATGGTTTTTCGTCATAATTTTCTAGTTAAGGCATTTAAGCAAAACCTGACAGCCTCAGGTTACTCAGTTTGAGGAAAGCTAATGGTATGTATAGTAAAAAGTGCTGGGCCAAAAGTCATAGAGGATGCTGTCTAGTAAAACACTGCTTTATCTTCTTGAAGCATTTAGGAATTAAAAAAAGAAAGGCTGAATCAAAGTGAATAAGACATTCCCAGTTTAGCCTGATAAGGTACTTCTTGGCTGAAAAAAATAGGTAAGTGAGAGGTGGAGTGTTAACTTCTATTTCTTAATACTTTTAACAAGAAGTATAAAAAAGAAATCACTCTTAAAAGTAGGTTTCAGAACCCTTTCAACAGGCACACGAGTTGTGATCAGTTGAAGCAACAACACCTATTTGCTGCTGTTACTATAGATAGGAGGAAGCTGTGAACTTGGGTCATACACTTAAAACCCTTCATAAATTGTTAATAATTTCCATTTTACTGGAAAACAGCTAGGATACAAATATTCAAATACCACTGGGGCCAACTGACATCTTATTATCTCCTTGGTTATCTCTGGTCAGGGCTGTCACTTACAGACCTCCCCATGCAGCACCTTAACACAGCTGAGAATGCAGTGTAAGGCACCTTGAAGAAAAAGTACTTACTAATTACTTACCTAAAATATAAAAGCTCTTCAAAGACAACTCTTGAAGGGTGTTTAGGTTCATTTATAAATAGAAGTATGCCCTATACCTGAAGTAGTTTTGCTTAAATTTAGTTAGATTTTTACTTTGAAGCTAATTAAAGGAAATCAGAGAGAAGCTGAGCCATTAATTCTGCCACTATAATTAGTCATTAAGAATAAACTAGAGAAAACACCCTGTCATGTCAGCAATAAGTGTATCAAAACTGCACCAAAAAATGTGGGGCTGAAGACTGAAGATCCTGAACCATAAGCCACTACAAGCCTTCCTGACATAAATTAACAGCGTCCCAACGCTGAACTACTTTTAACACTAAGAACCGGTTTCTTGAGGAGCAGCACCAGTTTCCTTTTTTATATATACAGCCATAACATCACAGAAAAGACCACCAATAAACAGAGACCTTGTACTGTCTTTTGAAGGTAGACGTTAAAGGGATTGAAGTTTCATGGCTGCTTCAACTTTAATATCAGCCAAGAGGCATTCAATCACAAACAAAAAGAAAAATAGTCAAACCTACTATTTTCTTTTTTTATTTTTTCCCAAAGTCGATTTCTCAAGAGAACTTTAAAGCAGTATTTTTCAATTGTTTTTAATTTTGGACAAAGATAAAGACTGCAGTTGAATTTCATTGATAAAAGACTGCAAGTGAACTACAATTAGCTCACACAGCTAATATCAGACTGGATATTGCTAGCAAGCTCTGTAATATCAGGGTCCCAAAAGGAACTGAAGCTCAGATGATTGCTCAGCCTTCTTCACTGCATTAATATATAGGCAAACTCATTTTGATCAGGTTGTCCTGTAAAGCTGAAGAATGTAAGAGGGAAAATTTACCTGTGTAAACTTAAATGTTGTGACATTTTATGAGAGATTTATATTTTAGAGAGATTTACAATTTCATTCAAGCTACAGAATGTCCTGCAAGTCATCAGTACACAAGCTTTAGCAGTTAACATATTTGTTTTTCTTTTCTACAGGAAAGATTTTAAAAGCATGCTCTTCCACTTGATAGTATATAAAAAAGCATCCATGTGAACTCCAGTACATTGATAAAACTTATAAATTAAATGAAACAACCTGTCCTAACAAGCATTTCATTCCAATCCAGCAGTCATATCAAAATTATATCTTTTTCCTGACCTCTTAAAAAATATCTAAACCAAGTTTTAATACCTGAGATGACACATCAGGCAGAAAAACAGGCAATATATCTCTCCACCTTATAAAATTACTTCAATGTTCCTTTAATTTCTAGCATACAATACAAGGTATCCTTTAATTTCTAGCATACAATACAAGGTATCAGCACACGCCTTTTAAATACTTGAGGTTTTATGGCCTTTTTATGAAATGATGTCTCCTTTTAAAAGAAATTTTTTATCATAATGTCAATACATTAAAATAACAAATGAATATTAAATAGAGTATCATGTTAATTAAAAAGAAAAAAAAAGGCAATACATACCCTGCATCTCCCAAACCTTCAGTGGTTCCATGTCATTAGTAGTTTCAATTAGATGTTTTTTAAATTCCATCAGATTGTTTTTCAGATCAGGATGCATTCGTCTACAATAAAACATTTTATTACAAAAATGAATCAATTACATCTATCAATGTCTGCTTTTATCCACAGTACTGCTCACAGCTAATATTGTATTCTTAGGATAACAACCAAGAATGAAATTTAACTCATTCTTGAAACAAAAATGTTGATTTTGGGTGAGAAAAGGTGATTTCTGAGGGCTAAACCCCAGTTAAAGAGAATTATAGAATCATTTAGGTCAGAAAGGACCTTTAAGATCCTTCATTTCAAGCATTAGGGCAGCACTGTCAAGTCCACTACTAAACCGTGTCCCTAAGTGCCACATCTACCCAGGCATGGCAACTCAATCACTTTCCTGGCCAGCCTGTCCCAATACTTGACAACTCTCTCTGTAAGGAAATTCTTACTAAATACCAGGAGTTCACTTGTTTTGTAGTGATCTGTCTCAAAACCTGCCACGTAAATTTAGATGGATGAAGTCAAAAATTGGACAGTATTAACACACCATCCAGGTAACTGTTCATTTAGCTTACTCTAGGATGATGTATACCTAACTGTACATCAACTGTACTATATATTGACTGTAACTGAATGCACTCTTTGTGGCATTAACTACAAGAGGTATAGGCAAGACAATGTTGAGAACATGTTCTATAAATTGACAGCAATGACAAAATCAATCTACTGAGCACACAAATCATCTGTCAGATGTAAAGAACATAGTACACAAAAGCTTAACTATTTGTTTTGAAAACATAATAGGTAGGTAAAGAAGTTTTGAGGGCAAATACTTCAGCCTGCTACAAGATACCCTTGAAAAAAAACCCCTCCATTAAGTTTCTAAATATTTTGTGTCTTCTGCTTACATTCATAACTATTTCACAACTGAGAAGTAAAACTTTTGACACAGCTGTAACAGAAAGACAATTTACAGACTACTACAAAAACATCCATTTCACCTCCTGTATGAAAAGGAGAAGAGGAAAAAACCAATGAATCTAGAAACAATGTCAAAGACAGAATTATCTGACAGCTTCACAAATCAGTCACAGTGGAGAATCAAGAGACTAAGTATAGCTAAACCTAGGAAAATACAAGACGAAGAAAACCTCAGAAAAAGATATGGCATAAGCATTTGGTATTACCTGCTGTGAAGAATCTCAAGCACAAAGGTGAAACAACAAGGAAACCTCAAGATCTGAGTGCACTTCTACCTCAATGTGCTTGAGAACAAAAAGGCAGGAAGGGAGGGGATGGGCTCTCGAAAATTTAGACTAGCAGCTCTGAACTCTGAGATTTACAGTTTAGTGACAATCTCTACAATCAAGTTTACTTTTTGTTTTAAATAATGAGAGAATGACATCTAGAGAAGACCCACAATCTCGAGGGGTTTTGCTGAAGAAAAAAATTCATGATCCACTACATGGATTTGTTACAGGAAAAGGGAAGCACTTTGGATGACTGAAACCACAAAATGAATCCATCAGCTGAGGACTAGAAGAGTGCTCAGAAGGGTAGCATTCAATTTCATTTACCTGATTGCTTGGAGATAAGAGTTCCTGCTGGAAGAGGACACAAATTCATAAACTCCAAAATGAGATGATATCTATAACAAGCCCATCTTCCTTGAAATATCACTCCTTAACTCTATGAAATTTATTACTATCCTTCTTAAAAATATCTTATGGAGATACAGCACATGGGTTTGGATTTCTTGTGCTACTCCTGCATTTTGATTCTAATTATCTAACAAATGTGAAATCATAATGTTCTAAGCTTTTGTGAGTGCTACCCAGGCAGATATTTTTAATTTAAAAAGTTTACTGTATACATTCTAAGACAATTAGAAAATTAAAAGCAATACATTGAAATTAACAGAATAAACAACCATTGCATCTTAATGCACACAAGACATTAAAAAAAAAAATCAATTTCCACCAAATAAAATCATTTCCAACATAAATCTCAGTTCTTCTATGAAAAAACCCAACTGGTTGAGCTTCCAGAAACAAATGTAAAAAATTTAATTATAACTTATATCAACTCACTTTAATCTGCCAAAGAGAAATCCTTGGACATCACTTTCCTCCTCCTCTTCCTCATCTTCCTCTTCTTTTGTCTCATTTGCTCCTGAACACAACACATGTGGACAATGTAAGCCAAGAAAGGTATTGCAGTATTATGTTTTTATGAATTATAAAACAGTTAATAGAAATGTGCAATCACAAAATTGTCATTCCCAGATGTAGTTTTAATTAAATTTATACTTACATATTTTTCCATCTGAATTAATTACTCTACAGAACTTTGCAGCATTAAAATTATTTTTTTAATATAATTCATTCAGTGGTAATAATTTTTATATAAAATTAAATAGGTGTGGTTTAACAGTTCACTTCCCAAAACAGTAATTTCTCAGTTTGATGAAGTGATAAGGTATAACTCTTATCAGTCAACTACTACCAAAATTACACTTGAAAAGCTTGATGACCTTAAAGCACTTGAATCTCCAGCTGGCATTTGATGTAAGTCAGAGATCAGTTTCTTCCCCTTTAAAAAACTAAACCATTTTTTGACATGACTCAAAAGTCATTAAACCTTAGTCTCACCAAAGACAGTTAACTTTCCTTTTATTTTGTGAATGTCCCTGAAAAGTTATTTCTTTGTGTCACCATATTGTAGTTACTACTTTCTGTGGTAATTGTCTCATTTCAATACATAGTAACATGCACCAGTCCAAATTCTATGGTACATCACATCTTTTCTACAGAAGATTGGAAGGTATTTCCACAGAAATTCAGGAAAAAAAAATCTCCTCAGCTCTGAAACACTGATGTGTAGATACTGTAGCCATTAGTATATGAGAGATGCCAACAATCATAAAGTAACTGAAGTACAAAGGTAAACAATCTTAAAATTACTGAGAGGAAGAAGACCAGATTGTGTTTTGAAGAGTCACAGAAAACAGCAATTAGAGGTTAGAAAATTGACTGTATCCTAGAGCACAGATCTTTACAAATGTTCTCATCTATTCTGATTTCTTAGTTCCTAATACCTGAGATTTCCTTCTGTAGACAGAAATGAATTATAACCTTCAAAACATTAATGACTGAATATTGTACAAACTGAAGATTTTAACACATTTCAATACTATCTCCAACAAGATATCAAATAAATTAAAAAACCCACATACCTTTAACCTGCGTGTCATCTACTGCTTTATATTCTGTACTCTTTATTGCAAGTTCCACACCATATCCAGACAAATACATTTTCCTGGAATTTGGTTTCTGCTTGAGGATATTATTTTAACAGAAGAAAAAAATGTAACTTAAAAAAAAATATTTAAAGGAGATTAACAATACCTAATATTGCACCTTTAAAATGTTAAAACAATTCCGTCATTACTTAAATCCATCTTTCAATTCAAAGTGCAAGGCATATTGACAGTCCACTGAGAAGGCATGTACAATTATGTGACAATGTCCTTTATCTCCTGCAAATTACAGAAAGGCTTGTCAAAATTGTACTCTTCACACAATACTAGAAGAGAGACTAGAACAAGCAGAGCTCATAGCATCCTACACAATTAGTAATGCCTCACAATTCACATTTTAAACTGATACTCATTTTTTTGTAATGCTGCCAGACTTTGAAGAGGTTAAGAGGAAATCCTCTATTTTTGCACCAGACTTACTCTTCTAAAAAGTTTTGATAAAACATTTAATCACTTTCTGCAAGGAGTAATAGTAAAATGTATTAAAGCATCACTGCTAAAAACAAGTTGCCACTTACTAAAAACAAACAACAGCTACTTCTAACTTTGGAGTGGAAGTTTGACATTCAATAGTGTAATTACACAAAGCATATTATTTCTGAATACATGTCCTAATTTGTCCCAAATGTATGAAAATCCCCTTTCCAAAATGCAACTTGCACATGCACAGCAGCAATTTCTTGAAAGCCTTTGAGCTTTAGCTTGCAATTTCTAAGAACCATTCTGCACTGAGAATCCTCCAGAATACAAGTGAAAACCCGGCAGGGCTGGAAGGCTTCTCCATCCATCCTCTAAGCAAAATTCAAGGCAGAGGGAGCAGAGAGCACTATAAGAAGTCTCAGTGATGTTCAGTTAAAAAAAGAAAGACAGCAGGAAGACCATACCTCTTCTGTTATCAATGCTCCCTCTTCTGGCATTTAATGTAAAAAAGGAGGGAGAATCCATCCCAGTGTGTACCAAAGAATAAAAATGGAGGTTGTGAGGAAGGAAGAAAAGGGAAGAGAGGTCTGAAGAGAGAAAATGTGCAGGCAAGAAGACAACACACATTTGGGGAGACCATGATGCATAAGCCAAGCAGAGCAATGAGACATTTAATATGCAAGTAGCATTTAATTGAAATAAAAGCATAAAAGAATGAAGTTCAATAAAAACTACACCTCCTATGACTTTGAATTCAAGACTGGTTTCCTCAAATTCTCTATTTCATTACTGTGAGCAAACAACTCAAAGTCATCTGCAAACTACATTTCTCATCTCCCTGAAATGCCTGGTCTACATAAATCGCAGCAACCTCCCACTCAGATTATTCTCAGATTAGTCACACTATATAAGAGCTGAATTTTGAATATAAATCACAAAGCCTTCCAATAATCAAAACTGGGGACAATACAGTTCCATGTGGTGGTATTTTTCTTGTTTTGTTTCAGGGAGAAGAATAAGTTAAGAAAGAATTCAGAAACATTATGTTTCAAATAGTTACACTATGGAACATTTTGAAACTGGTCAATGATGTTGGCTGTGACAGCTCAGGCTTCTGTACCTCAATGAACATGAGATTACATGGAGAATATGTAAAAATATAATTGGTAATTTCTCAGTTTGATTCTCTACTCTACTTTCCATTTTTCTAATTCTAGTTATTAATATGTTCAGTCTGCTGCACCAAGATTCATCCAAGATCTTTTTACACTGTACAAAACCCAGACACATAATCAAAAAAGAGGTATTTCAAGATCAATGATGCAATCAGTGCTTGCATGCAGGATTGGTAACATTACCATGCTTTCCTGGCTTCACAGTTTGTATTTGGTGAATTACTTACCTAGAGAGTTTTAATATTAGAAAATGTATTGCATATAATTTAGCCAAATGCAAAAATAAGTGTAGAAAATGTGTTTTGTCAAAAAGCAAGCAAAGCAAAGACAGAATACTAACAGTTTACTGAAGCAATGTTGATTTGAATTGCATACCTGAACATAATGCCGGAGAACATAAACAATTTCCTCCTTTTGTGCCTTCTCAGATAAAATCTTGTGGAATTTGACAAAGTCTTTTGTACCCATTTCTGCATATAGAATAACTACTGGGCCATCCTCTTTGAGAGTTGGGAATTTATGGTCTCCCTTAAAAAGATATGGCCTGGGTCTGGTTTTAAAACAAATAATTGTGATATTATAAAGTCAGAAAATTAATTAAAACAGTGGCAGCTTTTCTACTTCATAATTTAAAAAAACCTAGTAAACATTTATATGGTAAAAGTATACAAGCCATGTTAAAATCATCACAAAATAATAATGATTGCTCACAAACAAACCCAGAACAACAAATTCACAAAGTATAAAAACTGAAAACCCAGCATCAACTATAAATAATTGAAATACATTTTATCAAATCACAACACAAAGCATATGAAAAGCATAGCACTTGGAGATTTTGTGCATCAGTAACAGCTTGAAGCTTTTAACTTGAATGATACATTGCATCTATTAGAGATACACAGAACAATCAGTGAGTAACAGAGTACCAGAGGAAGATTCTGGGAAGTTTGAGAAAGTTGTCAACACACCAGGAAGCTAACTGGGGTTACACTATTTTAAAACCATCAGGCTCTGTTAATTTAGCTAATTGTGCAGATTTTGACTGGCTACCTACCCTCCTAATTGAAAATCAGGACTAGAAAAGTTATGCTGCAATGATTTCTTTGATGAATAAAAAAAGATCTTCTAAATAAAACCTGGGAAAGGTGGAGAAGTAACAGAGGATACGATTGAGTAATACACTCAAGGTACTAATTATTGATAAGCACACTTTTTCAAAGTTGCCTTTGCACTGACAGTCAACAGACCAGTAAACTGTCTCCAAGCATCCCCAAGACATGTCAGGAAACTAACTCAACACACAGTAAAGAACTGTGTGTGGCAGACACTCACTGAACAGCCATACTGGAAAGGTGTGAGCAGAACACCACAGTTTCTGAGATGTGGATCTTGGGAACATCTTCAGTGTAAAAAACCATAGAATATTTTACACCGCAAAGGTAACCTATGGAGGTAATGTGCTGCAAATGCTCACTTCAAGCAGGAGCAATTTGTATGAGGTTACTCAGAGTTTTAACATCAACGTCCTGTGTAAGTTTGGTACATATACAATCAAGGACCCCATTTGTAAGGCAGAAATAAAAGGAGGGGCTCAGTTTAAGAATTAACTTGGCTGCAGGTAGTTGGGTGTCACAGAAATATCAGGCAAGCTGGCCCACTGCCATCACAGGACAAGGCAGACCAAATAGGTGAGATCCAGGAGTGTGAAACAACTCTTGAATGAGGAAGCTCTGTGCAAGAACTGATCCAGATTTGCCCCAATGAAAGCATACGTCTGAGATGTGACTTGTGCAACTTCCTTCTCATAACCAGAGAGACAAGAGCTGCCACTGTCATGGAAAGAATGAAAAACCTCAACCAAAGGAGCTTTCTTTTCCTAACTAACTTTATCCACTCTACTTCAACCAACCAACTAAGGTGGTTACTGAGTGCTGCTATGACTTGAATAGTGACAATCTCATATCACAATGAACATGCTTAATGAAAATATTAAGTGCTGCAATGAATAACACCGCATAGAGCTCCTCTAATGACCTTGGGTGGAGAATTAAAGTGTTCAGCCCTTGTAAATCCAAGATAAGCCTCTGTTCTTTGTTTCTTTTCAACACTGAATAGTAGTGACAAGGAATTGATTCTCCTGCTCTTAGAACTGAAAGGTAATTAATTTTCTGCCATAAGAGATGCTCATAAGAAGGCTGCCTGAAAGACAAGGAAGAATAGCTGGGCAGACAAAAAGATAAAAAATTTACACAGATGCGGAGTTCAACACTTGCTAGGGTAGTACAGGCAACTATATGCTTGTCTAGATAGTACCCAGGATAGGATGCAGAAGCAGTGTGATAGAAGACAGCAAACATGTACTGAAAAATGTAAGACACTGATTGTTTTGAGCAAAATGTGACTCCAATTAATGCTTCTGCTCTTCACAGTGACAGCCCCAGACACCTTAGTGTTGTGTTTTGGACAGTTAGCAAGACAAGCAATCCCAACCATTAAACCATGTGTTCTTTGGCATGCCCAGAGCCATTGAGCTCTGGAGTCATTGCATCTCCACACAAAATACTTCCAGTTAGAGCCACACAGTCCATTGCAACATGGCTGAAAGAGCAAAGGACAATCACAGCCGCTGCTGCATAAAGGACTGAACGAAGCAAAACCTTAACCTTGACATGCAGAATATTTGGCCTGAGACTTCCTGAATGTTGGGCTGAGATGACCAATACACACAAAAGGAATGCTGCAGCCTCTTCTTTCTCTTTCAGTGAGATTTGAAATTACCAGTCCCTAAAATCAGGACATTTCCAGCATCTTCATCCAAATATGGTGAACAACAGAAAGCACAGCTTAAATTGGCCTGGCTGAACTGGAAGAGCCATGACAGACAGAAGACACAGAATGGAAAACAAAGGAAAATACTTTGAAACATGTGAATGTTTCAAACATTTTTGAACATGTGAATGTGAACATGTTTTTTGAGAGTCTGACTCCAGGTACTCTAAATATTCGAGTGACACAACCATTTTTGGGGTGGTGAGAAGGAGGGAAAATTTATCAAGATTTTGTCTCTGCAGTTCTGAATGGTGTGATGTGACTGACTGCAAAGTTATTGAAAATAGAAGACCAATCAAATAAAAGAAACTTCAGTTTTGTTGCAAGTTCTTAATGATTTCTAGAGTCTAACTCTCTCAATTTTGAATAATTCAGGATTCTATTATTTAGTATTTTGATTTTCCAGAATTTTGTACATTTGGGAATAATATCTCCAGAGAGAAGAATGTGCTGAATCCAGTTAATTGCTTTAAAAGTTTACTATATTCAGATGTTGCAATAAAATGTTGTGGTCTCATGACTCCTTAATATATTGCCACAAGAATTCAACGACATTTAAAATTATCTGTAGTATATTTTAGCTTTTATCTAGGAAAAAAAAAGACATTTTTTTAGAAGAATATACTGGTAAAAGTGGGAAATTGTAAACTAGACAGTGAGTTCTTTTTACAGAAACCTTGGCTATTGAATAAGCAAAACCCCAGTGATTTAGTGGGTTGTAATTGTAGCAATGGACTTAGAATATACCACAAATCACACATGTAGAACATAAAATTATTTTCAGAAGTAACCAACCCCAAAGAGAAAAATTTACAGGTTTTCAGACTTTCCTCCCACAATTTATATTTGACAGAAAGGAAAATCCAAGAAATATACCCTACTAAATAATTTTTCAGCTCTGCATATCTCCATGAAATGGCTGAGGGTATGGATACTAACGTATATTATGGAGATCATCGCAGGGCAAAAAAACCCAAAACAACAAAGAAAAGAGTGCTACATGCAGGTCTTGTAAAAACCACAAATTAATACTAAAAAAAAATAGAGATTAAATATTATGTTTTCATTACTTTGTTATTGTTATTTTGATAGGTTCTACACATTTTACTTCAGAGCTCCAATTCTGGACTGATGACAGTTACCACAGGATAAAACCTGCAGAAAGGGTTGGTAAGTGCAAAACCTAGCATAAGGTGAGGAAAGGTTATGCCAGCTGAGGTAGACTCCTCTTCTACCCCTATGCCAAGCCCTTGCAACCCAGAAAACCTCAAGTGCAGTGACACTGACTACAGAGAAAGGTCTGTCACCAGAGTATTGTGTCAAACATACTAAACTGTAAGTTTGTACAGAAAGTACACTGTAACTTAAACTTGACTATTCCATATAAAAGAAAAAAAAAGGACAAAATACAAGATTGTCCATGTGATTAGAAGACCAAAGGTCTATGATTTTATTTTAAAATCTACTTTGATTCATAACTGATGAACTCTCACAATATTAAGCTCTTTAGTAATCTATTTTTCCTCTTAAACCAGATCATTACATTTACCTCTTAGTAGCCTTCTTCAGCAGCTTTTTTATTTCATTAGTCTTACAGGTGTGCTTCTCATGGATAACCACAAATGCACTGCAGCCTTCTGGTGGAGGTTCATCAGCTGCAATCTAATATTTCAACAATTATACTCAACCAGAATGCTTTGATTGCACTTAAACTCACATCCCTTTGATTAAAATAACTCAACAGCTGCCATTAAGCTGTGTTTCTAATTAAGCCCATTCAAAACTGAGTACATGTGGGGGGGAAAGAAACAAAAAAATAAAAAAATTAAAATATTAAGACCCTATAACCTTTGTGAGGCATAGTCTATTAAATGCAGTCATACTCCAGAAAATAAAAAGTATATTCATGTTCTGTAAGGACTGAGAAATCTTCTCCACAAGCTGAAATCACAGCCGGTACTCTGAGATATTTTTAACTTGTTTGCTATCAGCAAAGATTAGACTTCTAAGCCAATAAATCCCAAACAAATAATGTCAATTTTTGTTTCTCTCTCTTTCCCATCCCCTGCCTTTTTAAAAAACTCTACTCAGCTATATCAATATGAAATGGGAATCATGTGACTGCATGTCAGTGAGCCTGGATTCACCAGCTGAAAGGTAAAAACAAAAAGACATAAATCTGAGATTATGATATTCCTCCAGAGAACATCTGCCAAACTCCCTAACTTTATTACAGCTTATTAACATACAGAAACATGGATTTCTCACTTTATTCTAAAGGTGGCATTGCTAAAAGGAGAAGTAGTAATTTTAGGTTTAGAGCCAGAGTGAATTTATGTCCTCTCACTTTTTAATTAATAAAGCAGGTTTTACTAATTTTTTAACTTTTCAAATACTAAAATAATGAGAAACATGAGAAATTCACTAAATAACAAATATAAACTACTTGAAGCTACAGGAAGTGTCCTACTTTGGCAATGTCTGAATTCCCACAGGATTATTTGAAGCAATGCAAAAATTCCCCACAATCTGAGTTTTAAAAAATGAACAACTGCAAAAAAAATTCTACCCTGAAAGGAATGCTATCCATACAATTGAACATCAATATTTGTTCCTGTCAATATAACCAGCTTATAAAGCATCACCTTTATCATGTTAGATTTCAAATGATACTGGCATGTATTTTACTGAATTGTAACAGCAAACATTGTTCAGCCAAAATACCCCATTCAATCATGTACCAAATATATCAGGCAATACGGTCACCTGCTGAAACATCTGAACAGTTGGAGAATAAGCCCGTATGGAAAGTGCAAACTTCAACAGATTGATTTGCAAATTGGATAAAAATTGTCCTGCTTTCTTCAAGATTAAATTGTAATAGGAGTACTCTGAATCTGTTGAAGAGAGGAAAACAAAAACAAAAGAAAAGACAAACTTTTAGTATTTAGCCCTAAATGATCTGGCATATCTACCTACACTACATAATAAGCAAGCACTAATGCCAGTGCTGCTTGTCATTTAAAAGCCTTCAGTGTTATCCACTAATAACTGTTTCCTTTCCTATGAATCCAGAGGCCTAATATCACAACAAAACACCCAACAAAGCTCAATAACACTAGTTAATATTGAAATTATTTTCAGCAATAAAAAACCCACTCAAACAATAATGTCTCTTGCAAAATCTATATGGAGAGTCCTGAATAGAAAATTATTTTACAAGTAACTTCCTCATATTTAGTTTTGAAACACTCCAACCATGCAACTTAAATAAAAACCTACTAAAGGTGTCATTCTTTGGGCTACTCTCACATATTCTATTTCTTCCTTAAAAATATATGATAAACAAGAGTATGAGAATAGATACAACATGTGTTGTAGCAGCTTCCCCCCTCCCTTCACATCTTGTATTTTCAAGGTCAAAATTAGGACTCTGAGTAAGAAGGTAGGTAGATGGTGTCTGGAAATGACAGAAGTGATACTACAGAACATTGGCTGGAAATAATTAATCTTCAATTCTCATTCTAGAGGCATACTCAATTTTCATAACTAAGCAGCTTCTATCCTCTCATTTTCTTCTTTACAACACTGTCATGATTGTAAAAAAAAAAATTCTTTTGCTCTTTAAGTCTCTAGTATCTCCTTTCTGCTTTCTCCTCCTTAAAACTCATTATTTAAAAAGGCTGAGTTTGCTGTAATTCACTAGAAAAAAACTCTAATATTAGAGAAGTGTATAATTTGCATTTCAAGAAAGCTCCTTCCCATGAATTCTCTCTGATGTCCTGGTTTCAGAGTTAATTTTCTTCCTAGTAGCTGTGTTTTGGATTTGATACGAGAATAATGTTGATAAAACGCTGAAGTTTTAGTTGTGGCAGAGTAGTGCTTACCCTGAGTCAAGGACTTTTCAGTTTCCCACGCTCTGGCAGCACGGAGGTGCACAAGAAGCTGGGAGGGAGCACGACCAGGAGAAGCTGACCTGAACCAGCCAGAGGGTCACTCCATACCGTGGAATATCACACTCACTATATAAACTGGGAGAGTTGGCTGGGAGTTGTTGATCTCTGCCTGGGGACAGGCTGGGCATCAGCCAGTGGGTGATGAGCAACTGTATTGGGCATCACTTGAGAGAACTTTTATTCCTCTCTTTTTTCCTTCCCGTTGTTATTATTATTACATTTCAATTTATTTCAACAATTAAACTATTTTTACCTCAACCCACAGGTTTTATCTTCTCCTAATGCTCTTCCTCATCCTGCTGGGGAGGACAGAGAGTAGACATGTGCTACTTAGTTGCTGGCTGGGTCTAACCCATGACATACAATTGTTACTGTCTCACATTAAATTCAATGGATGAAAAACCTATCTATGTTCTCTACATGTGCACATAGCCCTGGCAGAACCCAAATGGCAACAAAGCTGGTGAAGGCTCTCGAGCACAAGTCCCATAAGGAGCAGATGAGGGAGCTGGGGATGTTTAGTCTGGAGAAGAAGAGGCTCAAAGGAGATTTTATCACTCCCTGCAACTGCCTGAAAGGAGGCTGTAGCCAGGTTGGGGTCAGCCTCTTCTCCCTGCCAAGTATTGACAGGACAAGGGGAAATGGCCTCAAGCTGTGCCAGGGGAGGTTGAGGTTGGATATCAGGAAGAATCCTTTCACTGAAAGGGTGGTTGAGCATTAGGATGGGCTGCCCAGGGAGGTAGTGCAGTCACCATCCCTGGAGGTGGTCAAGAAGTGACTGGATGTGGCACTTGGTGCTACGGTTTAACTGGCAGAGTGGCAATCAGTCAAAGGTTGGACTCAGCCTCAAAGGTCTTTTCCAACCTTAATGATTCTATAATTCTAAATGAGATAAATTTGGCTTCACACATTCCAAATAGTAAATTTAAAAATTTTGGAAGCAAGAAATCTTTCCAGATTGAAACTTTTTGTCAATAACTGTATTTTCAATTTTCTTCAAATTATCTCCACAAAAATAAAATTAAATCTGAATTTTCTGCCTTTCCACTCACCCCCAAATAATACCCTACTGAAGACAATGAAGAGCCATTAAATATATAATTCTCAAGATACTGCCTCAATAAAATATTTTTACCACAAGTCTTTAAATTTTTTGGCTTATAAATTTCATCTGTGCTTTCACTGCTGTATTCTAAAACACTGAATTTTTTTTTTCCCTGGAAGATTATTATGACAATGATGATTTTAATTTAAAAATAAAAAAAAGAAGGTAATTTTTATCTGCCTACAAAAATGACAAGGATATCTTTATCCAATCATGCATCCACTCCTACTACTTCAACTTCTATTAACACTGTTGGTTTCACTTAGAATACAACTGTACTTAAAATTCCACCAAGATACATTAATTCATATCAAATGGTGTATGAGCCACCTAATGCAAAACCAACTTTAAGAGTTTATTACATACACAGAATCACACAGAATATTCTGACATGGAAGGAATCCACAAAGACCCTTAAACTGAACACTTAGTTCAACCCTTAGTTGAACACAGAGAACTTAAGTGGACTCTTAGAGCCTGTACATGGATTGAACCTGTGACTTTGGTGTTATTAGCACCATGCTCTAACCAACTGAGCTAATTTCAGTTAAACAAAACAATGGTTTGAGCTTTGCAAATTATTTTCACATAGTATTGGATCCCTGAAATTTGCTACTATTTGCCCTCTAAGCTCATTTTAACATTGCTAAAAGAGTAGAAGTCATAGTAAGTTTCTTAGGATGTTACAGGGAATCACAAAGAACCAGATTTTTCTGCTTATAAAATCCTGCATGACAGCACATTACCATTAAATCATTAACAAAGTCAACTTAAAAGTAAATAGGAGACTACATTAATAGGATACAGCTCCAGACTGCAGACATCTGAATGGATATGTGTGAGCTTCACATCTGCAAACTTTCATCCTAGCCATCAGAAATACAGCCTAGTAGGCAACAAAACCTGAAAAGCTCACTCTGAAGATGCCTTAATTTGCCTGCCAAAAAACACTCTCAACTCCTGTAGCCAAATTGATTAGATTGACTTCAGCAAGAACTGAACAGCCAGCTAAGCAGACTCACGTTTAAATGTTGACATTTACTATCCACAATTTACAGCAGTTATCTCTCATCACAAGTAAGTTAAAAATAATTAAAAGAGACAACCAGGGCAGTCACAAAAGATAAGAAAGTATTACAGTACAGCTCCTCAGACCTCATGTACACACAGCACAAAAATAATCTGAATATATGCCAGTAACTCACAAGAGAATTCAGAGTACTGAGGCACAGGAGGTAGGGAGAGTAAACATAAGGGACATAATTAATCAGAAGAACAGAGTGTGTTGGAATAATTACTTGGTGGGATGGATGTATGAGGATTGTTCCAACTGCATAGATATAAATGCCTGGATCCACAGACAAGTTAGGGAATTAGGGATCCCAGGTAACAGCAGTTCAGGCAATCACTGGCCAGTCAAACCTGTGCCATTCAAGCAAAATGCCAATAAAGAAGGAATACATTATTTTATTGCATAGTATAGAAATGCCATGTTTGTGAAACTGATTTCTATGGAATCCTTAAGGTTTATATACATATTAAAAAAGTTTGTCTAATTTAGTTGTGAATAATGTGTAGTCTTCTAGATTGCAAAAAATAATTTGCATAATTATTGTTTATATGAGATATACTGTTACATTTTTCAGAGAAAATTGCTTCCATAGAGAAAATATGTTTGCATGTTGGTTTTGTTTGGGGTTTTAATATATATTTATGAGGCTGCTGAAATTTCAATATATAAACTGAAGCACTTGGGAAGACAGTAAACACTCAAGTGATAATTAGTCGGCAGGGAACTGGCTACTTACTTTCCCTCAGTGATCATAAATTAACCTTTAGGGATCTAAAAGCAGCATCAAGTTTAAAATGCCATCTTCAGTGTTTTGTAAGTGCTGGTTTTAGTACAAAATTTTTGCATTTCTGAATTTTTGTTCTTTCTAACGTACCTGCAGCTCAAAATAGCATCATCTGCCTTTCACAAGCCGGGTAGAAAATAAGTTGCACATTAAGTAGATATGAACAATGTTGCCCATGTTATCTGAAGACTTCACATTACTTTGATACAGTGTATCCCATCACTAACCTTCTCCTGTTTTCCATATGGTATAATCTAGATGCCGCCCAAGTTGATTTGAGCTCATATTACAAAAGAAAAAAGTTTAAACCACCAAATACATCACCAGACTAAATGTTTCACCAAATTCCATGCACATAATTCCTACCAAATCCATTAAACTGCTACAAATATCATAGCTAAGCAGACCATTAATAAACCTAATTTGGTAATACTAAATATTTTAAATGAGCAAATTAACAAGAGATGCTGATTATTCTAAATTTAAAACAACAAATCCTGAGAACTGATTAAGAAAAGAAAAAAACCAAAAACAACAGATTGAAAATCAACCAAGGGAAGATTTAGGGGGAAAAAAAAAAAAAAGCAAGCTACCCTCTGATTTTTTATTTTGCCTTCTAGCTTTAACACTTCATGACTCTTCTGAAACATCCCACAGTACATTGGGACAAAAATCTATCATCCAATTCCTTTATAAATCCAGATTTTCAGCTTCAAATCTAGGAATTCTTTACCTTTTATGAAAATGTTTCTATTTAAACAAACAATGCTTTTATTTCCTGCTTATCCATCCTGTCCACTCTTGGCATCACTCAGGGAATAACTGAAAAGTCAATTGCCCCAACAAACCCTTTTTCAGCCAGATCCTTTAATTTACTGAAGTAGTTGTTGCTACATCAGTTTTAACACATCATGAACATCCCTCTACGTCAATGAGTCTGACATGCAGCAACTAAGACAGAACTTACTCCACACCATACAGAGAACCAACTTGTCCTCAGAGGTAAACTATTACACATCTCACAGTAAACTGTGCCACTGCAGTCTTGCAGCACCAGATACTCCACTCAAACTGACCGGTTTATTGCAAACATCTAATGCAGACTTCCTGTTCATGAAGAGCATCCATTTCCTTAGATTAAGACCACCCCAACTATGACTTCACTTTTAGGAAAGACACTTGGTGCCAGAACTTCAAGTTTTCCTACATTACTGTTAGAGTTGTGTGTTGGCCATAAATATTCACATCAACTTCTCAATATGTTTAATTACAGTAGTATTTTAGCATAGTCTCAAGGTTGCCAACTGCCAGCATCTAACAATTCATTGGCATGATAGGTCATGGAGATCATTCCACTGTAATTCATTTATTCTTAGTCACAGAATTTATCCAGGTGAAGCAGGTATTTAACTAACAACTAATTTCAACAGACATCTGTGTCACTAATAATAAATGTCATTAAAGCTTCAAACTGTTTGGAAAGTGTGTCCAAGCAAGCAAAAAAAGAGATAGCTGATAAAAAAATCCCCTGACACATCATCTGATACAGCAATCTTATCTCAAGGCAATACCAACTGCATCCAAAGCACTCATAGAGAAAAGAGTAAGTTAAAAGTGACTTTTGGAGGTCACCTTATCCAAACTGTTACTTGGAGATATCATTTCAAGGCTTGACTAGGCTGCTCAAGGCCTCATGCAGTAGAATTTTGAATTATCTCAATGAATAGAGATTCCTGGAGCAGTCAGTTTCAATGTTTACCCAATCCTAGGGCAGAAACATTTTCTCTAGTATCTAACCACAACTTCCATGTTTCAACTTCTGCCCTTTGCTTTTTTTCATACTGCTGTACACACCTTCAAGAAGGGCCTGGTTCCACTTTCTTTGCACATTTCTCTACTAGTAAGCCAAAGATACAAGGTCTCTCCTTACTCCTTCCTTTCTCAGGTTCACTCACAGTTCTCCCAGCCTTTCCTCAGAAGTCTGCTTCACCTCCCTAACCATTGCAGGGATCCTCTCCTAGGTTTGCTCCAGTGATGGACTCTTGTCTTTCAACAGGGAGCCCGAACATGGCCCCAGTACTCCAGGTTCAGTCTTACGAGTGTCTAATGCAGTAGAATAAACACTTTGACCTCTTGCTGCTGCAACCTGGCATGTAGTTGGCCTTCTCGCTGTTTGCAAGGATCCTCACTGTGCCTCTCAAAAAACCACTTTATAGTCAGTCAGCACCAAGATTACACTGTTGCTGAGATTATCCCAGCCCACACGCAGGGAGTCTGTAAAGCGCCTTTGCTGCATTTCCCAATGTTTCTGTTGGCCTGTCTCTCCAGCCTGCCAAAGTCCCTCTAATTACAGTCTTACCTTCCAGCTTCTCCTCCCAGTTTCGTGTCATTCCCAGCCTTGTTGGGGGTGTAACATGCCACATGCCAAAGACCTTAAAGAACAGTAGACAACAGCACTAGCCTCAACAAATATAACCAGCAGCTGACCACAGGTCAAATTCTGCACCTATCTCCATGTTCCATGTCCTCATGTCTTATACACCATGGCTTTTAGCAGCATTCACCACCTGGGTATTCTGTTCTCAGTGACTCTCTCTAGTTTTGTACATACTTCTGACCTTGAAATCGCCATCTCACAGTAATTTTGGGTGGTTTTTTAATAATTTTATAATTTTATAATTTTTCCCAGTTGATATGCTACAATTAAAATCACATATGTTCTTTGTATATTTTCTGTTTGTATTTTTTCTATTCTAAAGAAATGATAAGGAAAACACTGGGAGACAGTAAAGTCAAAAATCACACTTTATTTGACATAAAGAACATCACAGAATCAGAAGCAGCCAAATTATGTTTACCATGTGTGCCCTGTTCCCTTCTTACTAATCTTTTAAGTCTACTGGCTGCTTGCAGTGCTGCTGAGCACTCAACATTATCACATGCACACCACAATGTTTTTTCAGTTGTATTCAATCAGTCACAACTGTTCAAATGTCGTTTCTCAAGTCCTCTCTCCCATATACAGAATTTTTCATCTACCTGTACTTCTCACTGCCCTTTTCTGTATGATCTTTCTACAATTTTTTATCTTTTAACTATGAATTTAACATTCAGTTTCCCTCAAGTCTCTTCCAGTGGTAGTGTTAGGTGCTCACACTCATGCCTAAAGAGTTGTACTATTCTGTAAGTAAAGAACAAAATAAAGCAGTCTTACCTTGTTTTGAAGCCTTTTTCACCTTGCTCATGTGTTGTCCTACCAAGCAGGTCTAATACTGCCCAACTCTGTGTAAAGTCCCGCAGGTCTCCCAATTTTTCATTACCACAGACATTTCTAGTAAACTGCTCTCCAAGGTTTCTTCTGGGGTGGCTTCTTATGTTTCTTTTGCTGGATTTTATGCTTTGGTCTGCTCTCCAAATTTCTAACTTAATATTCTTCTGTCTCATCACACAAGGCTTTTCTAGTCCTATTTTGTCAGTAATAAACCTTTATTCTAAAACATCAGTATTGATGCCAGAAAACAGTCTCCATGCCATGTAAAAGTATTAAAGGTTTTCTGGTAATTCTTTAAATTTTTCCTTCAGCATTTCCTAGCATTCTCACTTTAGTTATTTGTGTGATTTTATGCCCTGCAAGCACCCATCTTACAGAAAACATGAAGTTTCAATATCCTATAAGCTCTTGCCAAGTCATATAAGCAGGTAGGTATCTTTAATCTTTACACTTCCGTTCCATATCGTAAGAGCAGTTTAGTCCATCTCAACTTCCTTTTTTTAAAAAAAAAATGCCTCTGCAAATATTGCTCTTGAGGGAAAATATGCTACAGTTTTCTGAAAGAAATCTGCCTAGTGAGGCATAATAGAAGAGTCAGGCTTGACCTGCCTAGAACTAATTAATGTGTTGTGTCTCAAAGTTAAATGCAGCACAAGATAATACATTAAAAATCAGCATGCTGTTTAACTTACCTCCTCGCTTATAAACTGTCAATTCACGTACAGTTTCCAAAAACTGCCAAAACTTCTCATTACCATCTTCTGCAATAAATTCACTGTTTAAAAATAGAAATTAATTGTCCATAGGTTGATTTTGTCTAGAGATGTACCACAGTAAAATCCTTCAGTTGTTTAAAATAATAAATACCCATAAGCAACCAAATGTTAGATATTCAATGACTAACAACTATCTCCATAGCATAAACACTGAACTGAGCTGTATTTTGGTCAAAAGATATGTTGAACAAAGTACTATCATCCAAACTCAACAATCAGAGCCGTAAAGCATGCAGACTGTTCTCTTGTCACAGAAAACCCCCAAAATATTCACCTTATTTTTCCACAAATATTCCAATGTACACTTATAAATGAAATCAGTTCAGTACACAAATTTTATTTAACTATACAAATAAGAACACACTCTCTGTCAGGTTACAGTTTTTCATTAAATTACAGGCTTTCATCAATGACATCTACTTTGCTGTGCATGGAGGGAGATGGTCAATCTTTGAAACACATCCAAACATTAGCTAATCCCTACGAAGTGTAAAAGGTACGGTTTACTTTATATCAAATACCACCCTTCAAATTTATTTATTTTTTTCAAACTGGAAGAGGCAAAATTTAGGTTAGATACAGAGAAGAAATTCTTTACTGTAAGGGTGGTGAGGCATTGGAACAGGTTTCCTAGAGAAGCGGATGATGCTCCACCCCTGGCAGTGCTGAACGCCAGGCTGGATGGGGCTCTGAGCAAACTGGTCTAGTGGAAAATGTCCCTGTCCACGGCATGGCCTGGAGAAGGTTTTGGGATAACCTAATTTCAGTCTCCTGAAGGGAGCCTACAAGAAAGATGGGGAGGGAGCCTTTCTTACAAGGGTATGCAGTGAGAGGACAAGGAGGAATGGCTTCAAACTGAGAGTAGGTTTAGACTAGATCTATGGAAGAAATTCTTCACCATAAGGGTGGTGAGACACTGGAACAGTTTGTCCAGAGAAGCTGTGGATGCTCTAGCCCTGGCAGTGTTCAAGGCCAGGCTGGATGGGGCTTGGAGCAAACTGCTGTAGTGGGAGGTGTCCCTGCCCATAGCAGGGGAATGGAACCAGATGATCTTTAAGGTCCTTTCCAACCCAAACCACTCTGTGATCCACAACAGAAAGGAAAAATGGCCTCCAGTTTTAAATGCTTGTGGCTCCCCTGCCTATTTGGCTTAAATTTGTTTTGTTTTCAAGCTCTCTGCTGTTTGGAGAATATCCATTAAAGGGAACTGCAAGCTTCTGTAATCAAAGGACAGGCAAACTTCCAAAGTAAAGATTAGAAAACAATATAGTCACAGCAAATGGAACTTTTTGGAAGACATAAGCAGGGGGAGTGAACGCAACTGATGTTCCCTTAAGGAAAACCACAAACCTTAGAAATGTTACCTGTAAATCACAGAATGGTTTGGGTTGGAAGTGACCTTAAATACCAACTAGTTCCAACCCCCTGCTACGGGCAAGGACACCTCCCACTACAGCAGTTTGCTCCAAGCCCCATCCAGCCTGGCCTTGAACACTGCCAGGGCTGGAGCATCCACAGCTTCTCTGGACAAACTGTTCCAGTGTCTCACCACCTTTACGGTGAAGAATTTCTTTCATATATCTAGTCTAAACCTACTCTCAGTTTGGAGCCATTCCTCCTTGTCCTCATAAGAAAGGTTCCCTCCCCATCCTTCTTGTAGGCTCCCTTCAGGACACTGAAATTAGGTCCTCCCAAAGCCTTCTCTTCTCCAGGCTGAAGTTATGATTACAAGCTAACAATACCTTTTAAAATACCACTCTGTTTCACTCTTACAGGTTCACATCTACACTAGTAGCTTTACGATCACTTAACTAATGTGCCAGCTACTTAGGGGCAGACGAAGATGTTACTGAGTGGAAGACAGGGATTGTGTAATTGGCCCATTATATCTCATCAGCCCAGAAACCTGCAAAACGCCTGAGCAGGTTAAATCCGAAGGCGCTTGTACAGCTGGGAGCGTGGGAGAGCCTTGCCAGGACTGTCCATAACACTTTCCGAGGGGAGAAAGCAGTTCAGCCTCACATCCAAAAAGAACTTTATCACACCTTCCGACAGAGAGAAACACTGCCAGCCCCCTCTGCCAGCCCTCCTTCCCGCTCAGCGGAGGGAAAAGGGGGTTCCTCTGCCCTCCTGTTCCCCAGGAGACAGCCGGGACAGGGCGGCCGCTAGCAGAAGGAGGAGGAGAAGGAGAAAGAAGAGGAGGAGGCTGCACGCACTACACCTCCAGCAGCAGCGGGGTCGCCGGCCACTTCGCCGCCAGGCGGGCGGTCACGGGCTGTGAGGAAGAGGCCGGGGAGGTGCCGCAGAGGCACGGCCGGGCGCACAGCAGCGAGAGCAGGAACGCCGCCGGCAGCAGCAGCGCCCAACCCGCCATGAGGAGCAGCGGTGCTCGGGGACGCCCAGCCCCGCACAGCCCCCGCGGCCACGGTACGCGCCCTGCCCACACAGCCATGCCGCTCTCCTACTGGCTGCGCCGCGGCCCCGGCGCTGCACTATTGGCCAGTCCGGAGGCCAATCACCAGCTGATGGCATATAAATAGCGGGTCGGCCAGTGCCGTGACACGCAGCGCCGGGAATGCGCAAGCGCAGTAAGCGGCGCTCCTGCCCCCTTAGCCCTGAGGTGCGCCGGGCTCCGCCCCTCACTATTGCCGTCCCGTTATTTTATTTTTTTTTTTCCTTTATGTCATGGTTTCGCGTTGTTTAGTGCAGGTGTGTGATTTACGTAGGGTGCCTTAGGCTTGAGTGGTGGTGGCTGTAGGAGGCTGAGGAGAGACGTAGCTGTGTCTGAGGACAGAAGCTTCTTGCTCTGGCTCTCCCCTAAGCTCCCGCCGGCCGTGTCCCAGCGGGCTGCTCCCCTCGGCCTCCACCAGCCTACAAACAGTCGTAAAAGGCTTACTCTGGGTGACCAGCTTTAGACATAATACATACACACAGTTGTTCCTCTGAGAGGGAGATATTGAATTTCCCTTTCCTCCAAGTTTTCCAAACCGACTTCTATTTTGAGATATGTTTTGTTTCCTATCTACATACTTTTTTTCCTCAAGAAGCATGAGCGTCACAGGAACCCTGCCTCTACTTTCTGCCTAACTCACCTTGGAATTTTCAGACTCGTGCTCTCTAATTTCTGATTTTTTTTTCCTGTGTTCAAAATCTACGTCATTAATTCCATTTCCTCAACAAAGCCGCTGCATTCCCTCGGTTTTCTGGACTTAAGGGTGGCTGGTGCTGCTGGAACTGTGTTGGGGGGTGCTAATACAGAGCACCTCGCATAGTTGTTCATTTGAGGAAGAACTCCGCAGCTGTATTAAAAACGGAGTATTGCCTTTTCCAAATTGTGACTCATGGAACTCGAAACTGAAACCTGGAATGTCTAACTGCTGCATACACTTTAATTTCTTTTGCACACAGTCATCTCCTGACTGTCCAAAGTTGCTTTGTGGGTGGTGAGAACCAGTGAGGGCATAGCTCCAGGGAGCAGGCTATGGATTTTATAGTTTGGATGGTTAGTGCTCATCTCAAATGATGAAGAAACTTGCCTTGACAGAATGCCTATACTTAACGTGCTTCTGGATCTTTAATAATGTCAAAGCATGAAAAATACCTCCTAAGGGTTATTCATATGTGAATTCAGCCTGGAGCTATTATGGTTGATTTTTTGGACTTCTTCACACAATTTTGTGCTGTTATAAGACCTCAGATAATTGTCACTACCCACTGTGTCATGTAAGTGACACCAACTTTAATGTTAATAGGTGAAGTAAATCTTAATTAAATCTTGTAGTGCAGCCTTAATACACCTCTGCAGAAATAATGAAAACTGCAGGAATATTTCTCTTGGTTTACATGTAAGGCACTTCGAAATAACAAAATTCAGCATCTTTTCTATGGAGGAAGCAGCTTCATTTCTTTAATACTAACAGTCCAAGAGTTGCTGTGCTAACAGGGATGGCATGGCCAGAGTAGTGTATGGACGAGTAAGTTTGGACCCCCTTGTCTTTCTATGTTAATAATGCAGGTATGGGGCCAAACTCCTCTGTCACAGAAAGTAAGTACACATGTGATGAGCTGATAAAACACACTTCCACCATTCCCTAGCAAAGTTCAAAATGCTTTTGGTGAACTTAGAAGAGGTCATCCTGCACTCGTTCTGCACAGAAAGGGCCATAGCTGGTTTATATTGACCATCTACCAGAAAACATGCCAGCCCAAGTAATCCTAGGGTTAAAGGAGTTAAAAGTTGCTTTTTTGATGTTTCTTCAAGCAAAACTGAGATGTACATAACACACTCCCCATGTATATACATTTACCATCTGTTTTTCATATCTCCATGTGATACAATGTGATGATGGATGTACCCACCTTACCCTAATCTATCAATTGCTTTTCTATATAAAGTTGCTCTGTTACATTTTGTTTATATTGATATTGAAGAATCTGCTATTGTTGCTTAAATGTGAACTCCTAAGCTTGTACTTGTTTCATCTTGAGCTGTGACAATTTATGATTTGCCACACAAGAAGATAAATAACATCTGTTGGCACTGGCTATGGAAATATAACTAGCTTTGAATTCAGTGGCAAGATAAGGTGGTAGCTCTGAATCAAAGATCAAATCATTAGTCTAGTTTTTCTGTGGAGAAAATAGCCAGTCCAGTAGTTTTCTTGAGAAAATATCCTTTCTGCTTAAATTCAGAGATCTCTGTTAAGAGCGTCTGCTGATATATCTTCCTCTCACATTTAGAGTTATTGTTTTATTAGGGGCCTTAAATTTATGAACATAGATGGGTAAAATGAAGTTGGAGACCTCAGGAGATTTCTAGTCCAGCCTCCAGTTCAGAACAAGGTTAAGTCTGAGGTCCAGTCAAGTGTTGAAAAAAAATCCAAAGCTGGCACCTGCACAACCTTTCTGGGCAACCTAATCCATTGCTTAAAATGCAGTTTGGATTGCTCCTTGTAAAGAAATACAGTATTGTAAGAGAATATTGCATTCCTTATTAAAGCTTTTGCATATTTATCAGTTTTTCTTTGCTTTGGTGCCTTAACTACACTCTAGCCACAAAGAGCCAGTACACACTTTAAAAAAATCTGTTTCTGTATATTTGAGAAAGGCAGATTTTAATCTGTTAAGCAAAATGCAAACCTAGAAGATGGAGAGCAGACTTAATCTTCATTTCTACAGCAGCATTTTATGTAATTAAGTATTTCAAATAACACTTGGCCATTCTTGTACATACATTGCTTATGTGTATATATATATCTGTGTGTGTGAAAAAACCCTTAGTTCTCTGAAACCATTTTTCAGCAGAACAGAAAAACAACTAGAGCCAAAATTTAAAATTATTCATATCGCAGCTGTGCAAATAGGAATTGATTATCATAGTAGTTTCAGTGTGAATAGAGTGATTAATGAATGCTTCTCAGTAAGATGCAAATGTTTTGTAAGTCACAGTAAGCTATGTCTATTTTATAAAAGCTGTAGCAATAAGTGAAAATAAGTTGAGTTTCATCAGCATATTCAGTTAGCTGAAAATAAAACTTTATTTTCTTAACAGATTGAAAACAATTTCCATGGCAAGATTACTTACTTGGAGGTAATGTAAATGTCAAACACTAATCAAAAGATATTTCTGTTATGTGGTTATTAATCAGTGGTCTCCTGAGCAGTAGCTGTTGGTATCCTTTTATGTTGTGTGATTGGAGGCCAATCTCTTCAGAACCTGTCAAAGTCACTACTATGACAGGCATTTGAGGTGTTTCCCTGAAAAGACTGAGAATGCTGTACTGCATCACTTTTTGTCCATTCTATTATAGACTAGCCACAGTTATTTGATTAGCACATCTCAATATAGTGTTATTCTGGAGCAGACCTTACAAAATATGTTTCATAGTCTGTTAATTTTTCATTTTGATTTACAGGGATGAGCCAGTGAAAGAAAAAATCATGCAAAGGTAACATAAGCCTGGTTTCAACAGCTCACAGAATCTGGTCAGTGGCAACTTTCTAGCAATGAGAATTTATGCTGCTTTGCCATGCCCATGCATACAGCTGCAGCAATAGTAAATGGTTTACTGCCAGGATGCTTCTCTTTCCAACTTTTACTGAAAAAAACCCCAAAAACCACGAAACAGAGAAAAAAAGCAACATTTCGCTTTGTGAAATAGACAAAGGATTTACAGCCTCTTATTTAAAATTATCCACCTCAGAGATCTGGAGAATATACTTCCTGGACCTGGTCAACAAATTTCCTACAAAACTCTGGGCATGTCTGTACTGTGTAGTGGAGAACAGTAAAATGTGGTCATAATGGGGAATGCAGCTCTGTTTGGATACATCGGTTCAAGTTCATAAGCAATGCCACTGCTCTACTGTGCCAACAAACAGTGTGGTGGTATTGATTGTTGTGTTGTCCTGGCTTCTGCCATGCCAAATCTGAGCAACTAACTGCACCAGTGGATAAAAGCAGGGCTTATCTACAACATTGCAGGGTTTTTCTGAGTTTGTCTATGCTAAATCTTATCTTATTATTCCTGGGTCAAGCTCATCATGTAGCATGAGTTGGCACTTCTGATGCCAACTGACAATCCTGATTGTTAACTGACCTGTGCCCATAGTTAAACTCTAATTTACAACATGCTGTGAGGTTCTTGGGTGTTGAAAAAAAGAACATTTTTCCTTCTTTCTCTAGTTGTAAGCTGTGAATCTATGTACTCAGTGAAAGGAACACAGATGATATGTTGATGATATATAATTAAGCCTAAAATGTGCATTAGGGTTATTAAATCACCATTGCTGATGATTCAAATAATAGCCATATACTTGTATTTTAGACATGATTTGCCACATGCAACTGTTTGGAAGACTATAACTTCAGAAGATAAAATATTTATAAACAAAATGCACAAAGTTGAGTATTTTTTACATCAATTGATAAGCTGGTGTGTGCAATGAAGTGCCTCAGGACAATTCTGGCCACAGAGTGCCACACCAGCACCAAAAGAGACTTTAGAGTGAAAGTACAGGTGTATTCACTGAGGAAGTACACTATTTCCCAGAATAGGGTAGTAGGATTTAAACTGTAAGCCTATCATGTAGGGATCAAAAGGTGGTATTGCTATATGCAGGGTGGAAAATATAAAGATAAAATGTACTTGTATGACAAAGTATATCAGCGATTTTTCCTTTTTAGTCAGATAAGTGAGCAGAGTTCTGAATCCTTTCCAGAATGCCTAAAAAAATATAAATTGGGAAATTAGCCAGGGAGTCCTGAATGTGCACTCAACCAAGTCACCTTTGACAGAAGGGAGGACTGCAGAACCATGACGTACTGTCTACTTAAAGCCAAGTGCAGTTTTTCTTTGAACAAACTCTTCTATCCTTTTTAAACTGGGTCAGAATTGCAATTGTATTTCCACTTGTGCAGGGTGCAGACTGCATCATCCTGAGTGCTCCAGTGGTAACGTATGCTGGGAGGCAGGGCTCCTTGACAGCAGCTCCTGGCTCAGGCTGAATTACAGACTCAGCAGAAACTATTGTCTTGCAAGGCAGCAGGGGCTCTTGAAGAGGTGACTTGTGCAGTAATTCCCTGTTCCTGGTTCTGCATGGAGCAGCATTCAGGTCACAGCAGAGCTGGGTGCCAGGACCAGCTGGCTTGCAGGCTTTGTGTGACTGAGCAGCTGGCAGGACAAATCTTGTGTTTATTCCTCACTTCCCATTGAATGTCTTGCTTGAACACCTCTAATGCAGGAACAAAAACTATAATGCACTTCTTGAAAGAATTACAGAATCATAGAATAGTTTGGTTGGGAGGAACCACCAAAGATCATCTAGTCCAATGCACCCTGCCATGCGTAGGACCACTTTCCACTGGATCAGATTATTCAGATCCCCATCCCTACAGGCCTTGAATATTCCCAGGGATGAAGCAACCACCACCTATTGTCCAACCTGTTCCAGTGTTTCACCAAACAAAAATGACTTTCCAAACCCTGTGCATTGTTTTGTTTCAATTTCAGAGTGATGACATGGAATTACACCTGTCCTTTATGGTGCCGTGACTCTTGACTGAACAAGGTGTTGAGCAACCTGAGGTGACCTTGAAGCTGGCCCTGCTTTTATGCGTAAGTAGAACAAGCTAGCCTCCAGAGAACTCATCCAGTCTAAACTATGTGGTGCAATTTGGTGTGCTACTTATACAGAATTTGCTTTGCACAACTTGCTTAGCGTTAGTAGCTGAAGTTGCTGAAGTTGTAGGCTGCAAGGTGTGAACTTTAACCTAGATATTTTGAACATATGTTATGGTCAGGTAAAAGAAGGCCCCAGAGCCAGTTCAAGTCAAAAGGTAAGGAAATTGCAATCATCAGCAGAAGCTGCAACCTTAGAGAGGAGAAATGGCCCATGTAGAGACGGTGAAGGGACCCAAGGAAGAATGGGGAGACCCTAGTCAGAATCACAGAATCATGGAATGCTGTAGTTGGATGAGACTTCTGGAGATCATTGGTGAAGGGACCCAAGGAAGAAGGTTCACCTAGAGCAGGTGCACAGGATCATGTCCATGCAGGTTTTGAGTATCTCCATGACCTCTCTGGGCAGCTGTGCTCTGTCACTCCCACAGGAAAGAAGCTTTTCCTCATATTTAGATGGATCTCCCTGTGCCTCATGTTGTGCCCATCATGAGCTTAATATTACTACTGGTCCAATCAGTTGCATGAGGGGTAAGGGTATAATTGCCCAGCAATTTCTTTGTTCGAGGTCCTTTTTCAGAGGCACCCAGCTTAAGCTGTAGCACTATTTATAAAAAGGACTTCATAGAGGAGTCTCTTTTTGGCTTATTGATTTAGCGAAAACCTTGTCGAACGCTGTTACAGTGGCTGGTGTGCCTAATACCCATAACAACTATTCTGTGACTCTTAAGTGTAATTTACTTTAATTAAAAATTTGTGTAGCTAAAGCAAAACAGAACAAGGTGGTTGCTTTATTGTGTGAAATATGATGGATTTGTTTCCAGTGGAACAAATTTCAATGCTGCTTTTCTGGTTTTGCTGTGTCCCTCCTATTGGTCTGTCCTTTTGTTATGTTAGAAGCAGAGCAGTAGATGAGTTTCTTGTCTGTCAGGGGACATTTCAACTCATTTCCCAAAGTGAAAAAGAATACTTATGGACAGGTAATCTAAAGCTATTCCTTCCAGTAGTTTTTGCTAAATATCTTTAGAGGAAAAATAGAAATATTACTTTTGAATTACTCAAATTAATATTTTATGTCCTTTTTAGTTAATCTGAGTATATAAAATTTTCAAATTCTATGATTTACACACAAAGATAATTGCAATCCATTTTCTGAAGGCAGCTTTAAAAATCAATGTAAAAAATAACAGTTACATGTAAATCAAAGAGAAGCAAAAATTGCAGCCACAAGCTATTACAAATACAATGGAAGTGAATGTATTGCTCAAGATTTTTGTGACATTCTGTTTTTAAACCATTAGGAAAGTCCTTCAAGTTTAATCCAAACTAGAGAAGATGCATTTCCATGCACATATACATGATTTTCCAGGTAAATTTATACTAAAGGAACACTGTGAGAATTAAAGCTCCCAGAAGAAAAATAAAAATTATGATTACTGTATCTCTGAAGCCAGCATGCTATATCCATCAATAAATTATAAAATGTGTGCTTTAAAATGTTCATAAACCGTGGAAAAGTAAGGAATTACAAGTTTTTTAGCACTGGAACATACACATATAAATTACATTCCAGGTTTGTAGTAGCCTAGTATATTTCTCTGACACTAGCCAGTCAAAATCCAAGGAAGTGTAGTCCCAGAAAAACAAGGAACCACTGAACACTTAAATGAAAAGTTATGGTTTATATCTATGTACAAGGTCATTAAAATATGCATATTTCTGGAGCTTTGCACCTGTGTATTGAAGTGATTGCACATAATTAGCAATGTGATTATCAAATATGTTTTCGCATGCCGCATATAATTAGACTTACAGAAACACACTACATTTAGAATATTTTAATGTAGATAAACTTTGAGGGCAAAAATGAAGTGTTGTTAAAGAAAAGAAAATTGTTTAACCCCTGATGTGCCAGCTGCTGCTATCTCTATCTCTTGTATCCGTCTGCTGGGAAGTGCAGTGGAATGAGCTTTTCTCCCCATCCCTAGAGCTGCTGAAGCAGAAATGTGCAGCTCCAAATTATGGGACTCTGATGACACAGAAAAGAAGAAAAAAAGAAGGCAACAGGATTAGTGCTGGGTTAATGCTATCTTGATCCATCCTTTTTTGAATACCTTTGTCTCTGAAATAAAATGATCATTATAAATTAAATAAAATGGTCACAATTCTATGTGATTACCATATGGTAATCAGACAGAATTAACATTTTAAACTAAGGAAAAATTATAATTGTAATAAAGATAGGTTTCTGTCGGGAAAATGTGGCTTTGTTTTGGTTTCCTGTTATTCTTTGATTTCAATTTCCTACACTAAATGAAGTTAAATCAGAAAATCACTGCTTGTAGTGGTTATTCACGTTTGATATACTGCTGTTCATACTATAATTTTGATAACTGGCAGTTGTCAACAAGAACTTACTATAGTATATTAGGTTGATAAACTTGGGCCTTCTGGAAGGATTAAGGTTAAATGATAGGTCTACTTTGTGATACTGGAGAATGAAAAGTGAGATCCTGCCTGCTGGAAGCCCCAGCAAATTTTTTCAAAGTAATCTTTCAAAGAGTGTTCCTTTCAAAAGAAAGTGTAAGCTCCTATTTTCCCCAGTTTTGCTATAAATTTGGGGTTCCCAACCACTTTAATAAAGGAATGCAATTATAATATGTTTGGATGACTTGCATCCTACTATTTCTTAGCAGTTGGGAGAGATGATGATAATTGTACTGAAAACATCTGCATTTATATAAAATACACTTATAGCATGTGAATTTTTATGTTATAAGCATCAATTCAAGTATTTTAATGCTTGTCAATTCTAAGTTATGCTTGCACAAAGCCATGGAAAAGGGTACAGGGTTGCTAATTACTTTACAGATCAGATTCTAGTATTTCACTCATTATCAATAGTCTGCAAGCCACAGTGCGACCACACTGCTGTGGACCATCTCTGTCTTTTCTTAGCAGTGCAATTCTTATTCTATTCCAGTTTTTCTTTTGCCACAAGATGACGTGCAGTGTTGGTAGTTTGTGGGTACATGCTTCTCACTGAACCACTTCAATGTGAGGTGCCCTTAGACCCCTTGGCCAAACAAACTGCTTTGACCAATCTGTATTTTGATCTCCTTCTTTTGACAGCCAAAGAATTATTCCCTTATTTTTTGCCAATTCATAATCTGAACACTCCAGCAATCTTCACCTCAACTCTCCCTCTGAATTTACAGTTTGCTCATCTGAAACCTGTCACAATGTTGAACAATTTTTCTTCCCTCTCATATTTCTTACATAGTCACTGGTCTGTTGCAAATGGACTGCAAGGCCAACAGATCCTTCCCTCTGCTAAGGCTTAGGAGAACTATTTTTGTCTTGACATTTGCTGCCCCGGATTGCTATTATAGGTTAAAATTCCTGATTCTCATGGTAATTACAGTTCCCAATATACTTTAATCCAAGATCATAGGATGAATTAGTGCCAGAGACAGATGTCTCAAACTGAGACTCTGAATATGAGTTTCTAACCTCTCACCTACCGTGCTAGTGACTTTTTGTTGTAGGTTGGCCAGATTTGAGGTAATAGGAGTAATTCTGCTGCAGCCTCAGCTGTGAAATAACTTACCTCCCTTCAGCATTAAACTTGAATTCCTCTCAGCCTTTTCCAGAAATCCAACTGAACTTTTAACTGATGACAGGATCAGTATTTCCCTGATCTTGGGAGGATAATTTAAAGAATAATTACTATTCCTATATATTATGAATACACAAAAAGAAAACATTAAATCTTTGCATGGCCTTATGTTAGGGAAGAACCACTGATTACATGCCTTTAGGTGCTTGTAGAATTATAGTTAAATAAGAAAGAGTTAAGAAAAATCCCCAAAGAAAAGGACTGAATTGTTCTAAAAATTCTCAGAGCAGCACATTAAAAAGTGCAGTTCTTGAATTTAAACTGCAAAGGGTCCAGGTTGGCTTTCTGAAAAGAATCCAAGCAAGGTCTTGTACGAAATAGCAGCAACTCAGAAAGTGATAGCAGTTCTCAGCTTGCTGTGATTTTCACTAAGGAGTTGGAGGTCAGTTATAAAAGAAAGGTTCAGACTTGCAGACGGCTGTGAAAGCCAGATAGGAGTGCTAGAAGTTGAGCCTGATCTACCATTTGCCATGTTTTTTCTTCGTTTTTCACCTGTATCCCACAGAGATCAGATGAAGGACTCAGAGATCATATACTACAGAAATGGGCTTTTTTCCATCTTGAAGGGGGAAACTTCTTGGAAAATTTTTTGTTGTTTCTAGTGGGGCTTTTTGGTTTTGCTTTTTGGGTTTTATTGGTATTTATTTATGTTTTATTTTTACATTACACCCCAAAGACTGAAAAGATTAAAAAAAAAAAAATAGAGAGAGAGAGAGAAAGAGGGAAGGTCTGGTGGATAATTTCCAATATTATTTCAGATTTTTTTCTCTGAAGATACTCAAGTTTCTAGACTTCATATAGGATTATGATGGGGATTTGCATCAAGATAAGTCTATTTCTGTCCATGTCAAATCTAGAAGTCTGTTTTGAAGGAAAAGACAAGATATGGCCTTCATAACTTTGAAAACCTCAGTAATTTCACTTCTAAGCACAAGCAGAGGTGCTCAAGAAAAACTGATAGTTGGGTAAGTGACGTTTGATGGGCGCGTGCAAATTCAGAGCAACTGAAAGGTAGCAAAAGGCTTTTCTGTATGACGCTAGGAGAAGGAAAATGCTTCTGTGACGTTTATCACCAGGTGGCAGTATTACACAGTCTTGCAATTCCTATGCATTGCCGTATGAGCCGTTTTGGGGTCTTGGTGGGAATGTTGATAGGGGTATTTATTAGTTTTTGATAGGCAGGAGGAAGCATGCACCAATTTCAGAAGAGCTGTATCTCTCTGTGCATTGACCTCCCTGATCAGAGAGGAAGGTGCAATGTGAAAACTTGGTGTTGACTTCTTGGACACCCTAATCTTTAAATGAGGGAGTTTATCACATGCTGCTAGACTGTTCTTTACTAGGAAAACTGAAATACCATATGAAAATGCAGTTGCAATATCTTTCACACGGTTATCAGAGTGACTGAGTCTGAAGCATCTCCATTTGGATCCAAATATGGAAAAATAAGTGTGGATGTAATGCAGGTGACATGCCTTTCCTCTGTAATGAGTACCCAAAAGCCTCTCTGCACTCTAGAGTTTTCATCATAAATACTGCAGGTTTCAGAAGGCTGAGGGCTGGAAGGAATGTATGTGAGTACACTTAAGTTTTTCTATGCACAGGGCAGAAATGAGAGAACAATTTCCTGTGTCCTGTGAAACGCTTTCTTCATGGTGTCCTCATGTTGCAGATTCTGACTGTAGATAGCAAACACAAGCAACCCTGTGTTTAGAGTTTGGGATTACAAAAAAACCCACTCTGCATTTCATATTCTTTGCTTTCTCCCTTTGGCTGCTTGTCATTTGATATTGCATCTTTATATAATTGGACTATTTCTCACAACTCAAAAGTATGTTCCTACTCACTGACTCTATCTGGCCACATCATGAAGACACACACATCTTTTGAATGGCAACCAGAGCAGCCAGAACCCTTTGGCTAATTTACTTAGCATCATCCTTGTTTCAGTTGGGATTGTAGCTGGATACCAGCAAGGCTTCCTGAGTACCACTCCATTATCTGGGCAGTGGACTCCCATATTTTGTCTTACCTGCCAGAGATTTTCTTTGCTAGCTAACATGCTGTAACTTTGAGCTGAATTTTGTAAGTGTAACTTGGTTATGCCACAGTACAAAATGCAAGAGGGTGAACACAAATTTTTCTTGCTTAAATTGAAACCTGCAAATGCTCAGCAGTGTTGTCCTCATTAGTAAATTAAATATGGTCACAAACTGTCTTGGGTACTGAGGCCAAATAGCATGACATGGTCTGACCTACACTGAAGCTATATTCTTGGTTACTGAGTGCTGGTTGGAAATGCTGTCTGGAATAGTTGATGCCCAAATTATATTCACGAGGTGTTTGAGAGAGTGCTAGTTGGCACATGTCCAAACATTATTAAAACATTTGGTCATTCTTTATTCTGCTAGATGTCCCTATTGGAAAGACCAGAAGTGAAAGAACAAAAGATGACCAAGTTTACCTGGCAGAAAGGGAATCTGCTTTTAAATATCTTGTTTTGGCATTATCTGAAAAAATGTAACTCATAGTTTTCAGATATGTTCTTTATTGGGAAACTACCTTCACAAACATTGTAACCTAAATAAAGGTATTGTATTAGTTCTATGAGGAGTTATATAGTTGTAAACAAACAAAAAAGAGAAAAATACTAGAATGTTGGAAGGAATTTATGATGTTCCAGTTGTCCAAGGTTAGCGTCTTATAGAGGTGAAATCATGACTACTCAAAGCATAATATAGCTGATCCTTTCTCTTGTAAGGAAAACATGCAGGAATGTGATGTAAGGAATGACTTGCAGAAGCTCCTGCATATGAACTGGCACATATGAGACATTGACTGAAAACATTGTTTCTGTTGTGGTTGCATTCTGAGTAAAGGAAGTTAAAGGTGGTCATAGGTTTAATAAAATTATTACATCTAGAAAAAGAATGGCAAGCAGGAGAAGTGTAAAGTAACAAGCCTTATGCTGAATTGCAACTTTACAAGAAGGACTGCTGGCAGTGTGATGCATAAATTGTTTTACAAGCAAGAATAAGGCACTCAATGTGCCATGGAAATGAAGGTTTGATAAGTGCACATAGAATTTAATCTGATAAAAAATAAGGGAGGTTTGGACTTTAAACATTGAAGCAAATTAATCCTAGACAAATTACTGAAGTTAGCATTCATTTATTAATTTAACAATTTCTATTCTCGTGACAAGGGAAACACCTGGGACTTTTTGCATGATGAAAAATTGGTTTATTGGAAATCTCAATTGGCTACAAGTATTGAAACGGCTCAGGTCAAGCAGTGATAAATAATTTAAAGAGACCAGTGTGAGGTAGGTGTCAGTTTAATTTTACATTAAGAGATCTATTAGATGCTAACCTTGTCAGACATGTAATTGCTAAATGAAATCATGTTTTTGTACCTTTGCTTCATAAAATATCACTTGTTTACTCATGCATTTTGTACAAACCTTGATGTTGACACTGACAATGTTTCACATGCCCATTGCTTCAGACTAGCAAGTACTGTATTATGCTTTAAAATATATTTTAAATATGCCAATTTTTATTTTTAGCAACTTGGAAAACGTGTTGAGTGTTACCTGGGAATTGGCAAGGACAAGGGACATACTGCATTGGAATTCTAAAATATTCTTCTGTGCAACACTTTCACATATTAGCCTTTTTCTGGTAGAAATGACAGTGGATTTAGCATATAAATTTTAACAGGTGAAGGTATTCTACTGAAATTGTCACAAGGAATAGGTCATTTCAGTATTATTTTATTTGAATGCTTGGTGGGTGAACGCTGCGATATCTGCTGTCAGCATAGGATCTTAGAGAATTTTGAAAAAAATAAGAGAATCCTAAGTCTTACATGTAACTGTTTTATAGTGAAATCCACAAAAACTACACTGATTTTTTAAGATTATCTCAAAATCAGCTTTTAACTGGCTTTGGATTTTTCTTGTCATTAAAGTCTCATTGGAAATTTATAGATGAGTTATGTTTTAAAGGGGAAATGTTGTGGTTGAGCAGTGTTTGCAGCTTTTAGGGCTTCATTTTGAACCCAGTCATGATCCCATTAAATCAATGGGGACACGACTGTTTTCAAAATGACCCTTTTCATTGCTTCATTAAAGCTAAGGAGTTACAGCCATGGACTTGCAAAGAAGCGAAATGATTTTATTAGAACTTAATCCCCCAGGGACTTGCACAGTAACGTGGGCCTCTATAAAGAGAACATAAAATACTACCAAATGAAAACTCTATGTTGTTGGTTGTGCCGTGGTTTGTGACTCTACATAAAGTGTGGTCCATAGACCATCATTAAGAGCATTCAAATTCGTAAGTAAAAGCCTGCCTTTGAAAGCTGCATAAACACATTGATTCATGTGGCACTGCAAGTAACAACTTCTAGTCTGAGAAAAAGGAGAACCTTTTAAAAGTCAAGTTTTTCAGCTAAACATTTTTATTAATATTTTTACTTCTCTTGTACATCTATTCCATTATTTTTTTAACCAGTCTTCATTAATCAGTGACTGTCTTGAGTAAATTTAAATAAATAAGACTTTAAAATTCTACTGAAATTGATGGTTTCTCTGTTTAGCAACTTTAGTTTTGAGCTCCTTGTCACATAGATGAAGGTACAGTGTTAACAATCTGGTATTTAATGAGAAAATCTTGGATCATGGTATTTCTGTATCATGCTAAAAGCATCAGAAGAGATACTTGAGTCTAAATCCTTTAGCAGCACTTCTATTTCAAATGAATTTTGCCATATTTCTTGTTAAGTAATGAATAGGCTGAGAACAAAATGTTTCTCTATCTTACACAAATGAATATTTAAATTTCTCTAGGACAGACTTTGTGTCATCTAGTAAAAGAAGGAGGTTGAAATACAGCCTCACTAAGTCCACAATTTGGAGGCACAGGGAGTCTGAAAAGCAGGTGAGCACGGTGGTGGCCAAAGCAGAGAAGAAAGTCTGGTCTCCCCAGAGAGACGGGCGCTTTGCTGCTCATGCTAGCAAAGAACATGGTGATTTTTCAAGGTGAACATGGTGTTTTCTACTTCAATAAGAGTCATAGGGTGGACATCTCTTATAATTAGAGGAAGAAAACTGAATAGGTTTGTTTGACACCAGACTCAGAATTCTTCTTCCAAAGGATGAAAGGACCTCCAGTACCATGGTGCATGGCTGTACAAGGGCGAATTTCACCAAGCAAGCCATGGCATTTTCCTTAAAAAAATTCACTGAAGGTAGAAGTGCATAATCTCTTTTCATGTTTTGGCAAGACCCCCAAATTTTCCACTGTCAGACTTTTACTGGTGTAATACCACAACACTACTATGGGACACTGGGAGTGTGCATCGTGTGTGGTAGATGTTTGGAGGTGGGTGGTGTAGGCTGTTGTTCTTGCGGACACATCACAACATTTACAGTTTGAGCTCCTTCTGTTTAGACTATTTTCTGGTAATTTTATGATTTCTGGCAAGCTTTATTGGCAGCAGATACTCCACACCAAAAAAAAAATAAAAATCCAAGTACTCTTGATTTCTATATAAAAATCTTCAGTTTAAAATACATTTGTCTATTTTTAGAAGTTCTAAAGTTAAGTGGTCCCATGGGAAGACACTGTTCTTCTGTTACCAGTCTTGCAGAGGTGAAGCTGTCTTTAGAGTTGAGCAAAAAAGTTGCTTTAGCACTGTCAGATATTTAATTAATCCCTCAGTAAATAAAGGCATTCTGTAATTAAATAAGCAAGATGTGCAATCAGTTCTAAGACAAAATCCTTTGCATATTAATATATTGTAATCCAGGAGCCGTATGAGGTTCGATTTTGGATATGAAGTGCTTGTGATAGACTTTTAACAATGTGGGGAGCACACTACAGGCAAAACAGTGGAGGTTTTTTTTGGTTGGTGTCTTTTTTCTTTTTTTTCTTTTTTTTCTTTTTTTTCCCTCAAAACTCGGCTGAGTGTGATCTGCGGGCTAAAGAGTTGAATGCCTATTAAAACAAGGATAGTTTTCAGTGGGGAAATCAACACAGTTTCAGGATGTGGATTGTTGTAAATACACGAGAGAGCTTGAAAAGTAACCTTTTGACATTTAAATAGAGCAGTTGCGCTGCTGGGGAACCGATGTCATTGCATCGCGGGGGTAAAAGTGTTCTGCATAGGAGGTTCACGGTTATTTTGCGCTTTGAAGACCGCAAGAATCAGTAGCGCCGCGTGCTTATCCTACAATTAGCTAGTTATTCTGTGGGGTGGTCGGTGCTGGGTTGTAATCACGGGCCTAACACCGCGAACAGAGCGAAACGCAATCCCTACTGGAAAGCAATGGGAAATGAGGAATTTAACGGAGCCCCGCTCACCTGGCTGCGCATCCGGAGCGTCCCATTGGCTGCCCGACGCCCCGCCCCCTCCCCTTATTGGCTGCTGTCGCCTCCCGCCCCCGCCCCTCGCACGGCCCGTCCCGGTCCGGTACCTGGAGGGGAGCGCGGGGAGGCTCCCTCCGCCCC
>VWYP01003540.1:63957-86788 GCA_013400435.1 Pycnonotus jocosus
GGAGCGGGAGGAGGAGGAGGAGGCGGCGGCAATGCCGCGGCTGGCTGCCAAGTTCCCGTTCGCCCGGGGGGAGCTGTGCCGGCGGGGGCGGTTCGACATGAGGGGCCGAGACGTGATCGTCTTCCTCCACATCCAGAAGACGGGCGGCACCACCTTCGGGCGGCATCTGGTGCGCAACATCCACCTGGAGCAGCCCTGCTACTGCCGGGCCGGGCAGAAGAAGTGCGCCTGCCACCGCCCGGGCGGCGACAAGGACACCTGGCTCTTCTCCCGCTTCTCCACCGGCTGGAGCTGCGGGCTGCACGCCGACTGGACCGAGCTCACCAGCTGCGTGCCCGCCGCCATGGAGCGCCGCGGCTGCGCCGGCAACCGCACCCTCAGGTCAGTGCCTGCTTTCCACATGCTCAAAATCAGATCCCGCCTTTCCCAGCGCCGTGGGAAGGCGCCCTGGCAGCAGGTCCCGCTCCTCAGCCCCTGGGCGAGAATTGTCCGCTGCCGTCCTCAGTAAGAAACAAACGGCGGGGCAAGGCTGGTGTTCCGGGGGAGGTTCTGCTGTGGGCTCTTGCCTTCCCGGTGTTACCCTGATCCTTTCGATTTGCCTCAAAATCGTGTTCATTCCACGTAGCGCTCATGCAGCTGGCTTTCGTACAGGTTAGAGCGAGAGAAACTCCGCTCGTGTTCCCGCAAGTTTCTCCTATCTGTTTGTCTTTTCGAAACTTGTCTTTAACAAATCACTACGCTCTTCTGCAGCAAGAAGAGTGCCTCTGCAGAATCTGATGGATCGTTGCAGGTGCTGAATGTTGTAACTAGTGGACTTCCAAGCATCCAGAAGCCCTTAAACTCTGTTTCAGCCGTGTTTCGTGTTGGCACATAGGCAGGTTCGGTGCTTGCAGTGCTGTACTGACCGCTCGCTCTCTGTGCGAGCTCAAAGTCGGGCGACCGTGCGTGGCAGGCTCTGTGCAGGGCACTCTGTACTGACAAAAATCGCACTGTGAATGTCCCTGTGATTGATGACAGTGGAAAAGGGAATTCTGTGTGAGAGCATGCTCCCTCTCTGCATGTTAGAGTGTGGTTTTGTTGGGTCTTTTCAAAGGTCTTGTCTGTTCTGAACATGGAGTAATTGTCACATGAGTGATCTCTCTTGATAAGAGATACCTCTAGGTGATTCAGTAAGTTTCTCCATTTGTTCTGATTTATTTACCATTCAGTTAGATTATTCAGTATAGCCTTATAACTTGTTTTTATTTGTTTGATGGATTTTGGACATATGTATTAAGAAGTTATGAGCTGAATTCCCTCTTAAACCTCTGCGCTTTAATAATTGTAACTTCAACTTTGTAAAATATTAAAGGAAATACAGGAAGAATACCGTTTAAAAAAGTTATATAGTTTGGCAGCTACCTTACTTTCTTTCATTTTGGTATCCATCTTGATTTTATGAGTACACAAGCTTTAAATTTTGAGTAGAATCACTTCCACATTGTGGTTTCTATCTTGTCACTTAAGAACATGTATAGTCCATGACATTCATGGGCACATTTTCACAGGGTTGATTCATCAAGACAATAGAGTTGATTATTGTCGTTGTTGAACAATTTGAGGGTTATTTGATGTGAACATCAAAGGCCCTCCCATACAGCAAAGCTACTTGCATTTGGAAAGACTCCAGTCAGGATAATTTGAATTTATTGTGGATGGCTGTAGACTTGGACTGTACTTGCAGAATACTGTTAAGGTAATTCATAAAATTCTATGACAAGAAATATAGCTGAAGATGAAGTGTATGTATTTGCTGATGGAAGAGAAATGCTGTGAATATCTTCAAGGACAAGATAACTTGGTGGTAGCTGTAGAGCTTTAAGGAATATTCAAGAAACTTGCAATGTAAAAGAGAGGGGAGGAGGAAGGGTAATTCTTGTAAAAATGTCTGAAAATACAGAGTCTGCCAGTGAAGTCCACTTTTTCTCTCTCATGGAGGATATTAGTAGGTAAACAACTGAATGCTAAATTCAGTTGCAAAGATTACAAATGGGCAATAAAATTGAAGTAATGGCTTCAGTACTATTACAGAAAACTGTTCTTGTATTAGGTAAATTTAAAACTTCAAGTTGAACTACACAGCCAGTCATAGTGGTTATTCAGTGCATAGTTAGCAATTACTTTGATTGAAAAAAGACATGTGGTGGTACTTTGCTATTATAGGTGAATACTGTTTTCTGATTTTTTTGTTGACTGATTTTTTTAATTAGTGGATTTTTTGGCTAATGTAAGATTGCGCCTCTTGATCTGTCTTTACATAAATGAGGAAAGTGCTGTGAATAATAATTCATTGCATCATTTTAATACTTGTTCATTCCTGTGCTGGGATACATCTTTGCATTTTTCCCTTTGTTTTGTCATTATAACCATGTAGCTTGACTCCTGCATCTCAAGGAGCTCTAAAAGGAATCAAATAACCCTGAAGTATGGATTATCTCTGCTGTGAATGTCTTTGCTCCTGGTGAAATTGGAATCAAGCCCAAACTACTTTGCTGTACTATTAGAGACATGTATCTAAGTCTTTTTTTAATGTCTGAATGGAGAATTGAGGACACTGTATACCTAAAATAGGCAAGAAACCAGCATATGAGTCTAATGTAAAGCATACTGAATATTTTTAAGTCTTCCTTTAAAGCTTCTGAATGCATTTGAAGTACTAGACTTCCTTGAATAGCTCAACTTTTCTGCCTTCCAGCTCTGAAAATTAGGCTAAATTGGTTAAATATCTGACAATGGATTTTCTTTGTGGCTGGCAGGACAAACTCTTATGGATTTGGTTCCAAGGTGTTTGATGTCCTGTGCCATATATTTGATGCAGTGAAGATGTTAGGTGTATTTCAGATTTTTTTTGTTTGTTTGTTTCTCCACGTAGCAGGTGTTAATATAATCTGTTCTTTCAGATCCCTGTATATATGATCTATCTTTTACTACAGGGAGGGAATATACAGTATATAGTGTATGACAGTGAAAATTTGTTTCTTAGAAGGCTAAAAATAGTGTAAGTTAGATTTAGTTCTACCTTTTAACACAGATCTTCAGAAGATTTCATGAAGACACTATAATTGGAATTCATGGGGGAAGGGGCTAGCTGATAAGGAGTGGATGATCATGGTAAATGTCCTAGAAGATCTGTGAAGGACAACCTCTCCTCAATCTTTGTCTTTCATGGACAGTGTGTTTAAATCACGTCAGGGTTTTGAAGAGAATTTGTCTTAGTTTTTCGTCTTTCTAATGTTGGAGTTTTGAAGTCTCAGGACCCAAGACGAAACATGAGGAAAAAGCTGATGCTGTGCTCCAGAAATCTGAACTTCTTTAAGCTCAAGTGCCAGCATGGACTTTTACCTCTGTGGGACTTAATGGTGTGGTGTCCTTAATGGTATGGAAGCCTTGTTCCAGCTTCAATATGAAAAATTGTTTGTTATTAACGTATTGGATGCTACTGTGAAGTTGTAGAAGTATCTCTTTTGTTAGAAAGCAAAGTAACTATTTTGAATGACATTACTTTAAAAAACAACCAGACCAAGACAAAACCTGGAGACTTTATTTCTTCAAACATTTGCATATGTTTTCATTTTCAGGATGTGAGATTTTCTGCTAAAATGCCTGTTTAAGTGTGTACAGAGCCAGGCTATTAGTTTTTCACACTAATGTGTAGCTTTCACTTTTGTAAAAGTGAAATAGTGGATAGTGCCTTTTAAATTTATTTTTGATTAAATTTATTTTAAGGAACAGTCTTTTATGTGTTTGCATTGCCCTCGGTGGAAGCCATTGAAGTTGGTAATGCTGGTGTTCAGATCCATCCCTAGAACCTGGCTTTCCTTCAGAGGTGCCAAGAAGCTAAGACTGGGGAATCTTAGCCAACACTGCTCGAGGAAAGAATGGGAAGAGAAATGTTGTGAGATGTTTAACCTGGTATGCCAGGGAAGAGTTGGTGTCAAGTCTGAGTGACATTAGACTGCCTCTACAGACAGTGGGGAGAAATAAAATAATACAGGCAGCCCTTTTAAGGATCTCAGACATGTCTGAGACCTGCTGAATTGTCTTCTCGAGGGCCAGTGCTTCCATTCACTGATAACAAGAGAAAGACCAGAATTGTGAGTTGGGTCTTTATGTCTGAAACTGGAGAAGAGTTCCACATCTAATATTGCAGGGACATTGTCCAAACCGGTTGTCTACCTCTGTTAGGTTACCAGGGGTGTGAGGTAGGGCTTGTTTTGCCTCTCTGCTCTATGGAGAAGGGGTTGAGAGAACCTGAGAAGTGCTTGTCAAGGCACGTTCTATCCCTAGCTGATGATGCCTGCAATATAATTAGTAATTATTCATTATTGTTTATTTGAAGTTTGATTAAACTAGGAACAGGATCTTTTAAACTACACACTTGAAAGAACACTTTATTCAAAGTTTTGTCTAATTTTCTAATATGAAACAGTGAAATCACGTGAGTTGTGTAAACCCCATAAACCTTATTGTCAATGCACTTTACTCTTCAAAACTGTTGATTTTCATTAATTCACTTCCATTATACTCTCTTTTCCCTTGTCCCATTTAACTTACCATATGCTACATTTTTCTATGGAAGTGTAAATCAGCTGTAAACCCATGAGTCCTGGAATGGGGAGAGTTGAATAGAAAATATTAGTAGGATTCCTTTTCCTTCTTTTGCATTCCTTTATTTGGCTATTGTGTATTTTTTAAGCTCTAGCTATAATAGAACATAAGACAGACTCTGATCTTTGCAGCTGTAGTAACTGATCATCACAAAAATGTGAGAGTGTTAATTGAAAAATAAGACTATGCTGAAGATAGTGGAGAGAAGAGAATAAAAAGTCACAATTGTTTAAACAGAAAAAAGAAAGCACCAATTTTCTAGTGTACTACTGAAATGAGTGCTGGAGCCAGTAAATTCTATATAGTTTTTTTAATAAATGTAAGGAATGGCAAAGACTAAACAATTTCCTGTTGTCCTGCTACTGACTCTGGGTTTTTTACTTCCTTACCAGTCTCCAGTGTAATCTGCTCAAGGGTTTCATTGTCCTTAAAATTGAAAAGTGGTGTTGTCTTCCCCAAGTGCTTAGAGGGAATCTTGTTAAGTTCAATTTTAAGCCCATTGCATCTCCTGTCTTTCAAAAACCTGAGAACAAATCGATCCTGTTTTCTCTGCAGTAGCCTTCTGGGTACTTTGGTTCTTAGGAAGCCCTCTTTCAAGCTTCCCTGCTTAAGTAGTAACCAAATCCAATTCACTCTGTCTTTATTGGAGGAACAGAAAGAATGGCCTACTCTTTGGGTTTTTTGTCAGTTGTTTTCTTGAAAAGTGGTGTTTCAGTGGGAGTACAGTATTTTGTCTCTTAAGTGCAGTACAAAATGGACCAGAAAAGATTACTTGGCTTATTGTGAAAGTTGTGCTTGTACACTTCATTGATGTTTACCATTTTACAGTTGCCTGACATTGACTGTCAGCTTGGGATTTAGACATTATTCATTTTATTAAAGACTATTACTTATATTTTCCATTGTCTTTTTCTAGGAGTTTTATGCTCATTCCCAGTGGAGTTCATTCCCCTTCTGTCAATTTCTTTTATTTGCAAAATTGATTTAAGTTTTTTGTCCTTCCTAGCTTTTCATCATTGGCATGAAAAATGGTTTCGTTCTCCGCATCCATGTTGCTGATGCAAACATTGAATAGAATGAAATCCCTTTGTAATAAATATTTTGTTTGATAACTCTCAGAATTGCTTTCTAGGGAGTTTTGCCTTTGCCACATTGTACTTTTTTTCTAGATTGTGGGGGTTTTTTTTAATATCGGAGTAATTGAAGATGTTGCCTAAAGTTGTCCAGTTTTTGTTGTTTTTTCGAAAACATTTCCTTGCTAATGTTCCAATTTGAAGTCAGTTACTGTATTTTAGAGGGGAATTAGGCTGTTTTGATCCAAATTCATCGAGATAGTAATGCTGTATGCTATTTTTTCTATTTGTTTACAGACAACTTGTCTAGAAGTTGTAGTAACAACTAGCAACTATCCTTAACTACTTTTGCACTGTATGTGTCACCTGTGAGATTTCCCCTGTCAGAATAGCAGACATATGATTGATGTACCAGAACTTTTCTGCATCAAGGTTGTCATAACCCTGAAAAATCTTTCATCCAAAGATAAGTCTTGTCTTCAGACTTTTGAAGGTACTGCTATAAATCTCAGCAGGTTGCCTACAAAAAATGACTAGAACTCATGTTTACTGTTAATTGCCAGGAATGATAAAAGAGTGGTCAGCACTATTTCAAATGGGAACGGACAGTTCTTATTCATTCATCATTGTAATTTATGGATAACTGGAACAGAGTAAGTTTTGAGCCGGGAAGGTGCATGCTATGAAAATGATCGCCTGAACTGGATTTCTAGTTGTCTGGAACAGAATTTAGTAATTTATTCAAGCAAATTTAGCTTTTTCTGGTATTTCTGGAAAATAGACTGTCTAACAAGGTTCTCTGTACAATGCCAGAGCTGTCCTCTTTTTTTTGTGCAGGAGCCAGGCAGAGAAGTCCTGTGGGAGAAGAAAAGTGGAAGTGTCAGGAGCATTCCCTAGGGCTGTACAGTGTTATAAGACATAGCAGCTGTTTTAACTTTCTTGTATTATGATGCTTTTTAAATTTCTATTAATCAGCTGCCTAATTTAGAATAGTTTCCAATCCTCTTGAGTAGAGTATTGCTTAAATTCTTACGCAGCATTAGGGTATGTATGGATTTGAGGCAGAATGGGAAAGGTTACTTTGTGAATGGGAAAAGTTGCTGTGTAACACCGTTAGACTGAGAGAGATCAGATCTGTAGACCCAGCCAGTGGGAAAAATAAGGATAAAATTGTAAGCTTGCTTCTGGAGGGTTTTTTTGAGAACTCTTTGTGGAGAAGAACAAAATCTATGCCAGCTCAGCTCTAGTGATCACAGAGAAGCTGAATGGAAAGTGTAGAGATCTGATTGAACTGAATGATTTCTACCTTCAGGTGTGCTGACAGTTTTCAATGTCTTAGCTTCTAAATAAGCAAGAGTAAAGCATCTTCTCCCTGAGTTTGGTGAAGCCATGGCAGTGAATTGAGCTTATATATAATGTAAAGACTCTGCTGCTGTTTGTGCAGAGTGAGACCCAATGAGAGCAAAAGAAAGCCTGTATTCTTTAATATTTTTAGCATTGCATTCAACTTGCTGCTGGTTCTCTGGAAGTATTTATAACCCGAATTTCTATGGTACATTGGATGTTGTAATGTTCCCAGTTGCCTCAGAAGGTAACTTTAAGTTCCTTAAAAGCTTAGATATTGCTGAGCAAGGTTTTAAACACTGTGTAGGAAGCTAATGGCATGAATTAAGAGTCTTTGGACACCCACTGGGTTACAATTACTCAGCCCTAAAACAACTACTATTTTAAGGGGAAGAACTTAACAGAAGTATTTTGGGATTTTGTTTGAGATGGCATGAATCTTCTTTCAGAGAAATTGCTAGAGTAGCAAAATCAATAACTCTTGAAGTACTTATGGTCTTTTACATGATCAGTGCTTGCTATCTCAATACGTATTGACCGAAAAGGTATAAAATGGATTCTTGTAAGGACAGGGCCTGTTAGGATTTTGATTCTGCTATGAAACTTACACTTAGGTGGTCTTACCTGTACTTCTATAAAGATTTTGAGTGTGGCCCACAGCTTCAAGTCATCTTAGAAAAAACAATATTTAAGTTTAATGTCTTAACCCTTATTTTTTTCTTTAGTAATCGGTAATCTGTTAGAAAATGCTTGATATAAATGTGGTTTTCAGACACATTAGGAGAGTTTCATTAATACAGTTATATGTCAGTTGTGAAAGTGACAGGGTCATGCAAGGTGGACTGTGCCTCTGACTGTTTACAAACTGATAGAAATGACAAACATTCTAGCACAGTAGTGGATAAACTTTGAATGCCATATGAAGAATAAAGTTGGGATGGATAAAGCAATGAGCAAATGCTCAGTTTCCAAAGAATGGAACAAACCATGATATTCATAATTGACTTGAGAGTATATTTCCTCTTCTGTGAAGTAACTTGATGTTTATGAGAAGTCTTGCCACATGGTGCTCTTTGGTCCTGGAAGGAAATGGTCCCTTCAGGATATATGTGGAGGAGCTGACATCTCTGAAACCAGTTACTTTCTGCAAATAAATTAACTGGAAAGTGAGGTCAGTGGAATAAAGCTCTTCACAAAGCACTAATAAAAAAAATACCAACTTTTTTTTTTTAAAAATTTCTTATCTAAATTCCAATGATATCAGTGTAAAGAACTTGCTGACTTACAGATTTCCATTTGATTTGTGAGCTGGCTTTTGTTTAAGTAGCAAATACATTTATATCTCAGTGTTTATGTTATTTTCATACTAAAAAGTGTCCATTTGCAATTTTTGACTTTAATTCCATGTATCTTTGCACACAGCCTCTGTCTGAGAATGTGGGGATAGGAGGAATAGCAAGTGGTGGTGTTTGCTTGAGGAGCCCCTCTGAGGAAGAGGAGAAAGAGGAGCAGCAGTGTGGGTGTAAGCTGTGAGCCTCAAGTGAGAGTGAAGTCTGGAAAAGAGCAGGATAGAGCAGGGAGCAGAAATAGTTCTGCAGTCTTGCGAGGTTGAGGAAGGATCAAAATTATGCCATTTGAAAGTGTTGTGGGGTTTTTTTTGGGGGGGGGATTGTTTGTTTGTTTTTCCCAATACACATGGTTTAGGGTTTAAAGCTCTCCATATGTTCCTTTTATACTTGCCGGAAGAGAAAGATACAGAGGTAGTGGAAAATTTCAAGTACTAGGTGCTAGTTTGAGCTCCTGTTCTACACAGGTATTTTATTTTTCTGGTATAGCTTTTCTCAAGTTAAAGAAGTGTTGTAATAAGAAAGCCAAATAGTAAATTAACATCTTCAGCTCCAGCAGTGTAAATCTCTCATAGCAGAGCTGTCAGGTGTTGTTTTCATCCTTTAACTAGCCTTTAATTTTTAGTGATAGGAGTAAGACCATTATTTTCCAAGAAGTTCCCTGTGTGAGTGATGAATAACTTCTATAACTGCAAAACCACTGTTTTCATGCCAGAAACACCTCTGTCAGGCTAAAGCTATGTGATTTCTGTTCCTGACTTAACAAGGTTCAGATAAGAAGAGTAACTTAATGAAATATTTTTGTGTTGTTTTCTACTACAAGTCATTTGGATTTATTATAGAATTTTTATTATAAATAATTATAATTGTTATTATAGAAGTACATAGGAAGGGAGCTCTGGCAGTCATGTAGCTCAAACCTCTGCTTAAAATCAGTCTAACTAGAGCAGGTTGTTCTAGGCTATGCCTGGAAATTTTGAGTAACTCCAGGGATGGTGGTGCCTCAGGGTCTCTGAGCAGCTTCTTGCAGTTTGGCCACACTCATGGGAAAAAGAGCTTTCCTCCTCAGCTAGCAGAAATGTCTCATTTTCCAAGTTGTGTTTGTTGCTTCCTGTCTTACAGCTGTGTGTATCTACAAAGAGTCAGGTTACAACTTTTCTATTTATTCCCACATGAAAATTGAATAGAGTAATGAGGTATGCCTGATTGCTGCCTTGTCCCCAGACTGAGCAAACCTCACTTGGCCACTCTTTACATGTCATGTGTCCCAGCCCCTTGATCATCTTGGTGCTCTCTGCTGACAGTTCCTGCTGTACCAGGGTCTGCCTTTTATTGGTGAGCTCAAAACCAGACACATCAATCCAGGTGCTGTCCTACCAGTGCTGAAAGCTGGAGTGAGGGGAAATCACTTCCCCCAGCCTGCTTAGTCACTCCTGCCAACAGAGCTTGATACTTGGTTAGACTACTTCACTTCCCAAGGGTTCATTTTGGTTATTCAACAGCATCCACCAGGAGCCCCAGATCTATTTCTGCAGAGCTGTGTCCACTGCATGCCCAAGCTGACATGTGTGTTACTTCACCTCAGGAGCAAGTTTTTTCTTTTACTTAGGGTCATGGAATCATACAATGGTTTAGGTTGGAAGAGATATCAACGATCATCTAGCTCCAATCCGCCTGCCATGGGCAGGGACACCTTCCACTAGAGAAGGTTATTCAAAGCCCTGTCCAGCCTGGCCATGAACACTTGCAGAGATAGGATGCCCACAGCTTCTCAGTCCCACTGCCCTCACAGTAAAACACTTACCATGGTTGCTCTTGATGAGTTTCCCATCAACACAGTTCTCTTACCTCTTGAAGTTGCTTAAAATAGAAGCACTACTGTCTGGAGTGTTGATCTCTTTCTTCAGTGTGGGGTTACCCCTGGACCTGCTGAGACCAGACTCTGTCCCACCATCCAGGTCATTAATAGAGAGTTTTAAACAGCATTGGCATCACTGCCAGTTCTTGAGTGACCACGCATTATCAGCCACCACCAGACATGGTACCCATGTCTCACCAGCATTCCTCAAATAACACAGTGGGAGACCATGGCAAAATCCTTGCTGATGTCGATGTGAGCAACATCCACTGCTCCAGGGAAGTTTGCTTGATCAGCTTTCCAGGGATGGAGATGAGACTTGTCAGCCTGTAGCTCCTTAAATCCTTCTTAAAGCTAAGTGTGCCGTTTGGTTTTTATTTATGGAAATTGGGAAGAAAGATTACAATGGAAAAGATGCTGCAACATCAGAAGGTGTTGAAGCAAGTATTTTAACTGCTCTTTTGTTCCTCAATTTGAGAATTCCTGGAACAGGCTTAGTAGTTATGTTAAATAAATGAAGGATATATGCAACTTTTTTTTTTTTCACTGTAGACATTACATTAGTTTGTTGGAAGAAACAACTTACTACAGCAATAACCTTTTAAATGGGCTGTGATGCTTCTGTGACATCCAGTGTAAAGTTGGCACTGAGCATGTATTACAAAAAATATGTTCCTTTGTACATTTCTTTTAAGAATGGGATGGTGTGTTCTGGTGCTTGAGAGAGAACATCTTCTCTTATTAAATTGATTCTAGTAGGTAAATTAGAACTTGAGTAGCAGTTCAGTAAATAAGAAGCAGTCATGTATTGTCTTTTAAATTTTTGTTTTTTTAATTTCTGGGTATGTTGAGTCAACCATTTCTATTTGAAGTATTTTTATCCATAAAGCTAACATTTTTATAGTTTCCATATTCATATTGCAGATGGCGTTCTTCAGAACTCTAACTTCCATCTACAGTGCTAATGTTACTAAACTGTTCACAGTTAAATGATAGTGTAAAACTTTCTCATGTATTAACATGAGATAACTTCCCAGAGTCTGTAATGAAAGAAGGTGATTGTTTTGCCTTTTTTTCCCTGAGTTATTGGATTGAACTTGTGCAAGTTTCAAAGCTTCTGTGGGCAAATACAGAATCTAGAAAAAAAGTAGCCAATGTGCAGGCAAAGAACTTTACATGTATTTAAAGTGGATTATAAAAGCTTTAAAGTGCCAAGCAGAAAAAATTCAGAAGATGTGGTCTCATATAATTAGTTTGTGTATGCATCTTTATTTTTTACTGCTTAGCACTTTACTTCTATGAAGTAATAAAGTCCGTGTTTGCAAGAGAGACTTGTGTCACAAGCTTCAGCTCAACTGTGTTAAAGTGGTCATGCCTTTTTGTCAGGCTTTTAAAGCCTGAAAACACTCATTGAAATGATTTCCTCCAGAGAATTTAGTTGCCTAAATGAAAAGAGTAACTGAAATTACTTTTCCTAAACAGCTCAGGCCTTCTCTAACATGTTTCTTTCTTCAACAATGTCTTTGTTTTGCTCTCCAGGACCATGTAAATGTATGTTGAGTTTTGCAGCACTGCCTCTAACTTGTGCAGATTATTTCTTATCAGGCTTTACCTCTTTTCGTTTTGATTAAATTGCCAGGCACCTGAGAATGGGATAAAGAATCCCACTGTGATATGGGTCAGTACCAGCCATCTAAATGGCTGCTGGGCCTTGCAGTAGAGTAATAGGAAAACTGATGGACTGCATCTGACTTACAGGTTGATTGGGAAGCTTAAGTGTGGTCACACAAAACTGTGGGTTTGATTAGGAGAGCAGTGGGGATGCTAGAATTTCGTCATTCTTGTTTCATCCTCTGCTCTTTGTATTCCAGAACATTATCAGCTAGTTCCAATAAAAATACTAAGCATAAACTCAAACAAAATACAAAAAATGGTGAATTGGAAGTCTTTATGGCAAGAAGGTAGTTGGAGTTGCATTGATATTTTAAGCCAAACTGCAAGTTGTATATCCTTTCATGAGGTAAATTTATACTATATGCTTAAAGGATTTTCACTTTGTATTGTATATATGGGTAGCAGAAGAGCTTAAAAGGACATGGAGAATATTAAAGATTTCTCTTTCACAATCACTTTTATATTTTTACCTTTTTTTCTGTAAAGATACCACTACTTCTTGTATTATTCAGGTCACATTCTACACTTCTGATTTACCTTCTTGGCAGCCTGATGTTGCCCACTCTCCCACATTGCTGTCCTTTCTATCTTGCCAGTCCTTTTGCCTTTGTTTTATATGTTTTTCTTGTGTGACTCACATCCCCTTTGCATTGTACCTGCTTGCTTTGCATACAGAATGAGCTGGTTGGAGTAGGACTCCTCTCTGCTCAGTGTCCTCAGCAAGCTGCAGGCTGGAATTGGCTCTTGAGCTTGTCTGCCCTGTTGAAGTTCAAAGGGCTTTTAGCTGTTCAGCTTTGCAAGAGCTACCAGAACTGACCAGTTTAATCTATCCTAAATTCTTTCTTTTATTGTTCTTGCTGTTCCTAGCAGTACACACAAACAGATAAGGAAAAATAATGGTCTTTTCCCCCTACCTGAAAAGCCAGGGGATTGAAAAGATGCATTTTTGTATAACTCTGTGTTTCTGTATTTTCCCTTAAGCTGCTACTCAGAGGACTTTTATAATTGCTTCCTTTTGATTTGTGTTCAGTTTGTCCAAGGATAAAGCATTAAACAATTGCAAGTTGTCTCAATAGCACATGCCTCAGTATTTTACTTTTGCAGTGACTTGGAGAAGAAGGTATTTAAGTCTGTGTTGACAGTGTTGGCAGAAAAATACTGTGTTTTACCATTACCTGTCTGATGGCAGTACAGAAATGCAGCTCTGCAGTGTGAGACACCAGTTTCATCCTGAGCCAGGAGCAGGGGAGTCCTTCCCAGCAGATGGAGGAAGGCAGGTGTGTCTTGGCTTTGTCTCCCTGCCACAGAGGCAAAAGAGGGAGGTGTTAAGGTTTCTTTAACCTGGGGAGAAAAGGTGATGGTTTGATGGGACTGGAAATGTATGAAGTAAAGAGGAGAACTTAGGTACAAGTAGAGGGGGAGATAGCACTGCCTTCAACAGAGGAAAAAAGAGATTTCACGAGAGAAGCAATATGCAAGGAAATCCAAATAGAGCATGTTTGCAACAAGACACAGGAATGCACCCAGTTCTATCGAGCCAATTTTTAGCAGGTGTATTGGCTCTGCAGTTGCTTGTTAAAGCTCAGTAGTCAAATTTTAGTTAGCAATGTGGTGTGTAAATGCACACAAGCTGACTTTATTATGTGGTTTTTCTCTTCCCCTTCTTTGTCTTTGGAGCCCTTTCATTCTCTTCTAACCTTCTAGTTGTATTGCTCCCTGGTCAGCCTGGTGCCTGCATGGCAGCAGCAGTGGCTGAGGCAATGATTGATGTGGAGACTAAATTGCTAGACACAGTTAGTGAGTGTTTCATGGAGCAGTTAGTCTGCAAACCAGAAGAGGGAGAAGCAGTTTTGTATGTGCTTCTGACCATTATGTGTGGGATCTGGTTCAAAGTGTTGCTGTCATTCCGTAAAATCTATTTACATTTCTTGCAGTATCACCTACCTCCAGCTCTGAAAATCCCCTGCTTTGGGTGTTTTGTTTTTTAAAGAAAATGACTTAAAATTAAAAACCATATTAAAGACAATTTATAAAACTAAAATCCTTGTAAGTGGCATAGAAGCTACTTGAAGATGCCATGTGGGAATGTTGGAGGAAATGCATGCACCTATCAAATATAGTAAGTCCAAAAAGAAACTGGCATGGCATAGTTAAACAGCAGGGTAAAAGGTAGTTACACAAAGCAGTTTTTGCCATTTTTTAGAAGTTATGTTTTGTTTGCAAGAGCAAAACACAAAACTGCATAAATTTCTGGCAGTGTAAGGTGAGAATGCATACATTCAGCTAAGAACGGTGTTTGAGGGACAATTTATACAGGAGATATAAAATTAATCTTTTTGAAACACACTGTGAACAAGAAGCCCACTGGAGAATGCACAGGGCTAATAGATGATCTCTCCTTATATCCTGTAGAAGTAAAGCTCTATCAAAAAAGGAGCTGTTGTCTTACCTCTTATATCCAAGTTCATTTTTGAGCTTGAAGAAGTTCTGAACTGGAACCTTTCATTATGGAGGATGTATCAAAGGATCTCTCTTCAAATTTAAGTGTTGGTAGAAGCAATTATGGAACAAGCTTAAAAAGAAAAAGGAGGGATGAAAAAAAAAAGGACATAAACCAGATGGTATTTAAAAGTGCCAGTTTCCAGAACTCAATGGTATTGAAAAGAGTTCAGGGAATTAAGCAACCAAACTAGTAAATATAGATGTGACCCTCTGCTTAAAACTTAGCATTTGAACAATTTGAAAGTAATTTTTAAAGACTCCTACTACTTAACAATAAGCTTGGCATCTACAATAGGAAAACTAGGAGGAAGTAGAATTAGCAGATAGTTGCCTAGTACAGCACAGTGGGAGGCCCATGTGGCTTTTGTGATAGAAAATCATGCCTGAATAATGTTGTAGGATCTAGGAAGGGGTCAAAAACATGTCTGCAAGGGAAGTTGAGGGGTTGTAGTATGCTTCAGATAAAAATGGTAACCATATTTATCTTTGTAAATTTTTTTCTGCTCTCATACCTTTTTCTGGTCACAATCTTAAGATTCCAAATGAAGAACTAAAAATTTATTCTTAGATCTTATGATACACTTTATTTTGCAACACTTAAGATTGGTCTTCTAGATCTGAAATGCCATTGTGAGAAGAAGAATCTTTTAAATGAGAAGTTCAGCAACAGTATTTTGTTACTGAAAAGCTATTAGAGGAGGCTTAGCCTTTTTTTCCTGTTTTATTCAAAACTGATTAATGGCCTACACACTTCTTCAACAATAAAATGTTCTCTATCACTGCTCATGCTTTAAGACACTGTGTTGCAAAGATGTAGCTGAAAGTTGTGCAGAAATTCATGCTGTAAACTAACTAGTTTTATCTCTGCTTGTGCAGCAATGCTGGTAAGCCAAGGGTCTCATTTGGGGCTTTTCAGTGTGGAGCTTAGGTTGGTTGTATAAAAAAAAGTTTCATATCTGATCTGAGTGTTGTTTGTCCTGCTGCTCTCACTTTAACTCTTTTTTTCTTTTTTTGTTGTTTGGTTTGGTGTTTTTTGGTTTGTTGTTTGCTTTTTTTTTTGCTATTTCTGGCAATGAGGCTTTAAGTGTTTGTATTGTACACTGAAACCAGGATGCTGGACTTAATAGTCCAAAATCTAAGTGAAATTCAGTCTTTGAAAATTGAACCCTGGGTGACAAATGGTTGATTGGTTTATTGGCTTATTTGTTTATTATGACTTGGAAGATACAGAAAAAGATGACAAATTCAATTGAAGAAGTTATAATCAGATACATATAGGTTAGGAAAAGTTGGGAGAAAAAGTTAAGGAGAGTGGCGTGGTTAGAAATATGGGAAACCACAGGACAGGAATTCTGATTTTGACATGGGAATGAAAAGATTTGCAAGGCATAGAGGAGGCATCCTGGTTTTTTAGGCTTGTGTGAGGAAGGACTGGTAGGGGGAAAAAAGGACGTAGGATGCACTGTGTTGTAACCTTAAGTGAATTGCAGTGGTGGAATCAGAGCAAATGTAAATAAGGCTGTGGGTATTTCTGAGAGACTGGGGCCTTTCAGAACTGAGTGTGAGAGAAGAAACAGAAGGATATCTGTAGTTTGGCAATGAAGTGTAATGGAGACTGTTGGAACTGCTCTTCCCAGCATTTGAAATTTACAATAGGTGAGCCTAGTATATTTTTCCTGGTTTTGGAAGTAACTCAAATTCTGAACTCTTAGCAGTTGCTATCCAAAACTTGTACATTAAGGGATTCCTTGTAGTACAGTGCTCGTTTTGAGAATCATTGATAGAGAAACAGTTAATAAATAATAGAAGTGAAATCCTTGTAATTTTCCTGAATAAAATGCAAACTTTTGAGGCAAGGAGACAAGAAATCTTTGCATGCCCCAATTTTCCCATGCCTTTACAGGTACTTAGTTTGTCACATCAGCTTCAAGTTTCTTGGTTGTAATTGCCCATATAGCACTCAGACTCAGATTCATGCAGACACTTGCACTGCAATAGATGGATTATAAATCCATAGAATCAAAATAATCATCATGGAGTACAGGAAACTTCGTGTGAAGTTTCTGTGAGCTGCATGTATATGCACCTTTTAATCTTTTCCATAATGAAAAGGCATTTTTGACTTGATGAGTTGTCGGTATGAAAAGTACTTGCGCATAAAAAGATGTGCTTAGATACGTCTGCTGTGGTAAATCCCTTTCAGCTGAAGTTCTGAATCTGCAGATTCTGACAGCTTTTTATTTAGAGGTACAGCTGTTAGCACAGGTACATATGGTAGTGATGCTTGAAAATACTACCTGTGAGCTCTTAAATATGTATAAAGCAAAGAAATCCTTTACCTTCATTTGGCATTTTTAAGATAAACCACACTGGCTCTTGAAAATGTAATTTTAAATCTTCAGCTACAAGGCTTTTTAAAAAAGATGGATTTTTTTTTCTTCAGAAATCCAACTTAGGACCCTGAATCAGACAGTGCATTTAGTTGGAATTGCTTCATATATGCATCCACATCCCATTTTTATATCGAGAATAGGGACTGAACTTTTCAATCTCTGAATTTAAAGACTTTATTAAAACAAATACAGCAAACCTGACCAGATAACCCAGGAAAACCTCAGGTGAAGGAGAGTCAGTTACAAGGCTGGAAAACAAATTACTGCTTGCTTCATGTCATTCAAATGTGCTGGCTTTTCCTTAGTCCTTCTTTCAAGCCCTGTTCATTCCCTCGCTGTGGTTGCCCAGCTTGAGACAATCTGCAGTTTCCATATTGAGATTTTTCCTCAGAGTCCCTGAGAAAATATCCTTACTCAGTCACCTTTTGATGCTTTACTGTGGTTCTGCTTTCTGAAGCTGTCAAGAACACTGTCAGTCTGAGCTGCCCTGTAAGCTTCCCTACTTGCCATCTGTCCCTATCTGTCACATGTGTGCTTCTTTACTATATTTTTAATGGCTGAGTGCTCAGTGTTTAGGAAAGACATCTCCTTTCTTTACCATCTTATTCCTGAAAATTGCTGGTTTAGTCTTTGCCACATGGCATTTTATGAATTGCAGAGAGTTTTATGGTGTACTGTAAACTGTAACCTTATGAAATAGTGAAAACATCAAATTCTATAAAGGATGAACATGAATTTGTATATTTTTAGCATAATATTAAGTGTGAGTTTGCCATGCTTCTGTTTTTCCTGCGTGCTTGCCATGGAGGCTTGTACTTGGCCATTTATATCAGTTAGGATATCAGGCAGGAATGTAACGTTTGTTTACTATCAGTATTCCCCCAATGACAGTGACTTCACATTCTTTACAGCTATTACAGCTTTTTTTTTCCCTTTGTAACTTTGATCAGAGCAATCAAGGTGGTATTTTATTCCAATTATGTCAGCTCATATTCCTTTGCACTATTTATGTCGTTCCTGTATATATGTGTGGATATATTTTAGAGAGAAGAGATAAGAAGTGTATTGTGGAGAAGAACTTGTTACAGAAAAAATGTCCTTAATATTTTGGAAGTGCATAGGAAGAAATTTTAAGCTAATGACACCTCATTCAGGTTTTTTTTCTGTTGAAAGTAGGTCAAGACTGATTTTGGCCCTACTAAAATCAGAGTAGATCATTATTTTCTTATTTAACAGTGACTGGCTAGTGAATGTAGAGAAGGGAGTGGGTAGAAAGGGCCAAAGTACTTCTCTGCTTGCCCTCTGTAGACACAGGATGTAATAGTATTGTTCAAATATCGTTTTGTACTGTATGTCTCTCAAGCTGAAGTGCCTGTGGGGAGAACAACAAAGGAGGGGCAGGTGGAAAAGCAGCTCCGGAGCTGCAGTGATAGTACAGGGCTTCCTTGTGCTTCCTAGGAACTCAGATGAGTTCCTTGCTTTATTTGCTTTTCTCCACTGCAGTGTAAGTGCCACCATCATTAATGACTGCTCGGGATGTAAATAATAATGGCATAATGACACTGTAAAACTTTTTTATTTGACATTAATAGAAGCAAATTTTGAACCTGCAGCTAATGCTATGAATGTCTAATGTTTCTTCAACACTCCTTTTCTCTTAAATTTCTTGAGGAATTGATAAAACATGCAATTAACTGATAAGCTTAGTGAGTGTAAACTTAATTACATCATACTCTACTTATGCAAAACTTACCTGCACATTTTATTGTGGGACTTGAGACTTCATTTTGTTTAAGCTTGAGAATGATTCTATTCTTGCAGATTAGCCTTGCTGTAGGTTATTTGATGTTCATTTTTGAAGACACACCTAGGCATATCATCTTGGTGGAAAGAGGACTGTAATTACCAAGGTATTTTAGCATAACCATCTTAACACAGTTGCTTGCTGTTCAGAGAATAGTTTTTCAATGCTGACAAGTTGAGAAAAACAAAAAATCTGATTTATATGGATTTAAGAGCCCTTCATGTTTATATACATGGGTAAATGAAACTCTGAAGTTCATCTGTTCTAATTTAGGAAATGCTAAATGTGTCTTTTTGTTATTGCCTAGCCTGTAGGCAAACTGTTCCCCCAGCGCACACAGAGTTTTATTTACAATTGCCTAAGTGTCCCTGGTGCATGCTTTGGCAATTCAGTCACATATGTTGGGCAGTCCTATCAAATACTATATCCTGCTTTTGCATCTTCTGGCTGTTGGATGAAAGGGAAGAGGAAAAATGGTTCCCTTCAAACAGAGTGGTTTTATTGGTTTGTTTGTTTTTATTTTAGATACTTCTTACGGTAGCAGATAATGTTAATAGCCATAGTTGGATAAGATTCAAAGTTATGATGTCAACAGCATCTTTGTTTCAGAAGATGGAATGAATGCTTACCTACAGCCTCCCATATTCCTGTGCTGCTATTGAGAAACAGTAATAAATAGGGAGGTCAGCTCACTGAGCAGTCTTAAATAGATTATTGCTTGTTTCCACTGAGCTCACTATTTCAGACTGCTAGCCTCAAATGCTTCATCTGAAACCAGTCCCACTAACTAAACTTAAAATTTGTGCTGTGAAGATTCAGAGGCCACCCTGAGATCTCCACAAGTGATACCAGTGAAAGAAAACTGTTCTCAAATAAAGAAATGTGGAGATTTCCTTAATACAATATAAGGTATACTTGCTTTCAAGTAGAAATCTTCATCGAGTGATCCAGAAATAATTTGCCAATTAATCAAAATTGCTTGCTTACTTTTAAGACAAGATCTGTTCATTCCTCCCTTTTTAAAAAACTCAGCTAACTACTTCAGAGATATCACAGAACCACAGACTTAAGATTATTTGATAAATCTTTCAGAACTTTATCCTTTCAAGTAGGATCTAAAATGACCAGCTAATCTGATATTTACAGTTTTTGAGGCAGTATTGAAATTACAGTTTTACACAAATCTGTCATTTACTATGTTTTATTGAGTTGCTAAGTGTTAAACTCCTTTCAGCTTTTCACTAAAACAGGTAGTGGCTCAGATTTCTCTGACTTTCAGGTGATGTTCACAGTAAGATAATCTTTATCAAATAAGGGTGTGGCATATGAGGACTTACGGCTTCAATGCCACTGTTTGAAATCTATTTAAATTCTTCCTTATCTAAAATTGTGAGTGCTTCAATCTACCCAGAATTACTTTCTTTTTTTTTTTTTAAATATTGGCACCAAAATCTTCTTCCCTCCCCCAATACAGTGATTTCTGTAAGTGACAAACATGGTGAACAGGAAGGGAGTTAAGTCCATCTTTTATTTGCATTGGACAGCAAGGATAATGGTTTTTTGTTTGAGTGCTACAGACTTCAGATACATTTTTTCAATATTTACTATAACACTCCTGGTTAAATTTTTTTTTAATCTGATAATTGTAAAACATGGACCAGTATCCTGCTAGAATGGCATAGCTGGAAGTCCACATGAAATGTTGTATCCTTCTATAAAATTTTTGTATTCAAATCAGTAATTTTTCAGAGGAAGGTTTGCATTTACTACTCAAAGGCCTAGTTGATTTAAAATATCAGTAATTATTTTCTTCTTGTAGATAATTGCATCAAATATATTTGATCTATTTTTAAAACTAGCTGTCAAATCACTTTTTTTTGTTCTCTGTGGCTGGACATTATTTATGGAATACCACAGGAAATAAATCACTCTTGAGCTACTAGCTAATGAGATAGCTTTTCTGAAATTTTAGGGATTATAAAAAGCAAAATATTGAACAGTAGTTTTTTTTGGTGTTTTTTTTTTTTTTTTTTTTAATGCAGGGTGAACTAATGTTCATGGTAATCTACTCTTTTGACCACAAAAAAAATAGCATTATCATTTCAAGAGCTAATAATTTTCAGTACAAATCTTTATAGAAATAAACAGACATCCTCAGATTTGCATTAATGGTCAGGAAGATTATTTTGTTGAAGATTGGAAGCGAGAGTGAATAGTTATTACCCTTAAAATCAGTACTGATTTTCACAGTTGCTGTAATGGTTAACCTTTTTAAAAATTACTTATTTGTCATTGTTTTGCATTACTAAGAAAGCCAGCTTTACAATATATATATGCTTTGATGACTGTAAGTGTCAATTATGATTTGAATGCGTAGGTTTAAAAAATGTTATGTATTTTGTATGTGGAATGAATCAGCTATACTTACTCACTGATAATGGTCTGTTAGGCATGGCTTTTTATAAGTATTAAGGCAGTTGAGAGATTGAGAGGGGACAGCAGAATATACTTCAGGGGAAGAGAGTCAATCATGTAAGGGAAGAGAATAAACTAAATAATGGAAGCATCAAACAATGAAGACTTCCCCAGGCTGAAGATCGAAACCAAATAGCTTGAAGAATAAGTGAGGATAATACTGGAATTACAAACTTGTTGAAACCAACATTCTTTCAAAGTGACTAAAAGTTGTGGGTACTGAAATTCAAGGAGAGACTCCATTTTCAGACCTGAAGGCAGTATAAATGTTGTGGAGAGGCTTTTTGTTTAAGATATTCCCCTGTAGTTCACTAGCTGATAGTTCTGGGTCCCTTAGGGTACAGTAGGCACTTAAAACTGGCTGGTAGGTGAGATGAAGTTGCAGATTTGTCTAAACTTGCTGTGTTTCCAAGCAAAACCCCTGACGAAGAGGGGGATGTTACCTGAGGATGCCTGAAACAGAACTGGTTGCCTGCATTTAAACTACTGTATCTTATTTGACCCTGAATGTCTTCTAAGAACCATTGGATTGAGTAAAAATGACTTTGCATGCCTGGTTACACTTCTGAAGTGGTCTTAAATATTAATAGTAGTATATATGTAGGCAGAGAAGTGATTGTTCTTCTATTCCATTCTAAAAAGTAAACTTGGTGTGTTTTCTAGGGCTGTATTCATTTCTGTTTGTACAAGGTGTATATTATTGATGCCTCATGATTTGAAGGTCACATTACACATCCAAGATGTGTGATTTAACTACAGGCATGGCATTCAGAATTCCGTATCTTTATCTATAGTTAGTTTCATGGTTTTTGACGTGTTAATAACTTAAATATCTGTGATATATTTTGGAAAAGTTGAAGTATGGCTAAGAGGAAAGAAACTGCCTAAGAAGCAGTACTGTGTGTTTCAACATTTTGAAATCCGTGTCTCTGTTTATACCCTAAGTGCTTTACCAGTGGAGGCTGCATCTGTCTCTGGAGAAAAACAGGCACATTGAGTTTAGTTTTGTACACATCTGTAAGTACATAAATGTTCCTCAGGCAAAATGCTTGTTTTCTTTTTAATGCTGGATCGTTACAGTAGTGTGAATGTTTGCATATACAAATTAATGGAAGCCTAATGCATTCAAACAGGAACTCTTAATAAAACATTGTTTTTTATAGGTAACATTTGAGGATTTTTTAAATGAAAGAATAAAATGTTGATAAAAGTAAAGGGGAATAATACAATGATCAGTATTTTGATGGCTTCTACTTGCTTGAATAGTAGTATAATGAATTATATGAGATGATTCAAGATGTTTCTAAATTCACAGTTAATCTGCTTTGATGATAGAAAGACAGCAGTGCTAATTATAAACGTTTATAAATTAATGTCATGCTTAAGAAATACCATAATTTAGGTGGTATGTTTTTAATTTACCTCTTTGTCCCCTGGTGCATGGGCAGTATGATACAATCTCTGGCTGCATAATCACTTGTACATTTCCCTCCACCCCCTCAACACCAGCCCCCCCCTCACTGCAGTCGTGCCTCATTCAGTGAAGAGGATAGATAATATTCACTTCCTAAGATATTAATCAATATTTTATTCTAGCCTGGTTGTGCATTTTGAGCACCAGGCTCTGTTTACTGGAGGCTATTAATTTCTGTGTGGATTTTTCTGTGGTTCTCATTGCCACAATGTTTGTGTACCTCTCAAAAAAAAAAAAAAAA
>VWYP01003540.1:86825-113834 GCA_013400435.1 Pycnonotus jocosus
AAAAAAAAAAATTCAACACCCTTTTAAGGTTAAGAGATGATCTGGTGAGTGTAAGAATAGAGAGTAACAGAACCGTGAAATGTTTTGGGTTAGAATGGATTTTGAGAGATCACTTAGTCTACCCCTCTGCCATGGACAGGGTCACCTTCTTCTAGATGGGGCTCAAAGCCCTATTCATCCTGACCTTGAATGTTTCAAGGGATGGACCTTCTACCTCCTGTTCTCTTGTGATGCCTGTGGTATCTCACCACCCTCATTACTTCAAATCCAATCTAAATCTACTGTCTTTTGGTTTAAAGCTATTACCTCTTGTTGCTACTGTGTCACTACTGCTGGCAAAAAGGCTCTCTCCACCTTTCTCATAAGCCCCTGTTAAAGTTTGAAAGCCTGCAGTAAGGTTTCCCTGGAGCCTTCTCTTCCCCAGGCTGAACAACTCCAGTTTTCTCAGCCTTTCCTCACAGAAGAGATGCTCCAGCCCTCTCATCACTTTCGTGGTCCTGCTCTGGAGTCACTCCAACAGGTCCATGTCCTTATGCTGAGAGCCCCAAAGCTGGATGCAGTACCCAGGTGGGGTCTCACAAGGAAGAGAATCACTTCCCTTGGCCTGTTGGACAGATTTATTTTTATTCAGGCCAAGAGACAAATGCCTTTCTGGGCTGCAAGTGCAGAGTGCTGGCTCTTGGCCAGTTTTTCATCTACCAATATTCCCAAGTCTTTCTCTGCAGGGCTGCTTACAATCCAACTGGAAGATTAAAAGGAAAAGATCCTGTGTTTTAGTATTTGACCCCTTACTTTGCAGCTTCTGGCTTAGGTTGGCATAGAAAAGTGTTTTATTAGCCACTTGGAGAGCTGCCAAACAGATGACTGCAACATCTGTCTTTTTAAGATGCTGTTTCTGATTGCCTCTGTAGTTGCAGATCCACAGGAGAAGATTGTCTTTTACTTCAATTAAATCACAGACAGATGTAAAAGAAGAAAAGGTGGTAAGGAAAAGAACTTAGGCACAGGAAGGCAAGAGAAATAAAAAGCACCACATTCCACACTGAGGATCTCAGGCCTAATTCAACTGATTTATCCCTGGGGTGGATCTTTCTTAATCAATGACTAGGGAAAGGATTCTTTGAAAATCATGAAAGATGTTCCTAAAGTATGGGTGCACTCAGATTTAGGTGTGTACAAGAAAACTTACTGGCAGAAATAAAATCTTAAAAACCTTAATCGAGTTTGTTATTAATTTTATATTTAAGCAAACCTCCTTTATCCAGTTTTTGTCCCTAGTCAGAGCACTTCTTCCAGCAGCCAGCTGGTAAAAAGTTGTGAGCTCAATATGTGAATGTGTGTTGGCCTCTGTACACCTGGGAGCTACAATTACAGTAGAAAAGATGTGGAGAGGAATTATATGATCCAGTTCCCCTCTCCTATCAGTAGGGTGAGAAACATTTGATAGGTGGAGTTGTGTGACTTTGTGGTTGTGTTCGTCACAGCACCCTAAGCAGTGCACCGTGTGTTTCTCTGGTAGTGGGTGATGCTGTATCGTCAGCTCTGCAGGGGGAGCTGATGTGACAGCTACCAAAAAAAAAAAAAATACAAAGCCCTGTCAAGCCAGAGTATACTCATGTGTACTTTGTTTCAATACATCTTTTCTATAATTGAAAATTAAAGCTGCTGCTAAATTCTAGATGCCTTAAGGGACTGTTCACATCTATCAGCTCTGATTTTTCAAACTTTATCATGTTTGCATGAGTTCTCATAGGCAAATTCCTGACATCCAAGTGATCTTCTATGAAGGGTCCCATTTAATATCTTAAAGATTTCAAGCATTTCAATTACAAGCAGAGTTTTTAAAATTAATCTTTCTCTTGGAATAACACCCAACTGATTTCACAGAAATTTTCCCCTTACACTGCTTACATATCTATGTCTCATTTTGTTGATCTACTGTTGTTCTTCTTCAGAATATCTCCTAAGCCTTATACCGATAGTAAACAAGGAAAGTTTTAGCCTTATTGGCAAAAAACATGACAAAACTTATTAGTCAACGATATTGGTGTATGACAGGAGTCATTTAGCCATACTCTATAACCAGTTTGTCCTTGCATAACAAAATACTGAAAGAAATTCAGTGGTTTGAAGAAACTTGTCTCTAAACTTTTTGGATCCAAGTTGTTACAACCTGGAGTTAAAAGAGGTTTCTATCAATGTTTCATTTTCAAACCAGAAGTGTGAACCACCTGTTCTTAAGACTTAACTTCTTGTATGCTCCTTGCCAGGTTTTATTGTATACTATTAAAAATACTGCTACTTACTACTTAAAGGAATCAAAGTGATCAATCTTGGAATAAATGAGTAACCCTTACAAATGGAGACTTTAGCGAATATCTGACCTACATCTAGCATGAGAGACCTTTCTGTGTATATTTCATTCTTATTGATGGGTTTAAGTCTAGTTGGGATGTTCTTCTGAAGGTAATGTTGGATCAAAGTAGGTTTTCTTCTGGTTGGAAGTCTTATGTTTGTGTGCTGTCAGCAGCTGAAGCAAGTTGTATACACAAGTTTAACCAAAATGTCTTTTACCTTACCTCACGCACAGCTAGGAAATATGCAAAAGAGAGGTTGATAGCCTTAAGTGTTCTGAAAGTAAGAGAAATATTTCTTAGACATGTGAATCTGTTAAATGCATTTAACAGTTTAGCCAGTTTAGCAATTGTAAATTAACTTTTGTGGTGGTTCTTTGCTTCCAAATACTAGGTTGAACCATTTTCTCTGGGTCAGACAGAGCTGAATGTAATGAGTCTTTGTCTTGTTCAAAGAACAATTACTATTTCAATATTTTAGTTAGGTTTTCAAGAAGTTGATCTGTTACCTCTCTTTTCTCCGTGCTGTGGTATGTAGCAGTTCTCCTGCCACTCTTCGTGTTTTAGCCCCTTATTGCCTGTTGTAGTGCAGAGGTACTGAGAGTATGCTATTGGAAGGAGTGAAGAAAATTGCAAAAATCAGTACGCTCTCCACTGCCTTTCCCAAGCTGGCGTGGTCTTTTGAGGGCTTTGTTGTTCTTGAAAAATAATATGTTGTCATATATAATGAGTAGAAAATCTTCATCTCCTGGCTCTTTTGCATTTTAAAGAGTTATTTTGTATTTCTTAGTTTTGTACTTCACCGGCAAGAGTGTTTTCTTTTTGGCAGTTTTCAAGAGATTCTTGTCTTTGATTAGAAGTTGTGTGAATAAGAGCGTACAGTTTATTTCTTGTCTGATGGAAATGTTGTTCGTAATCACTTACAACATTGTTATCTTGTATTTGTAACTTTTTATTATTCCCATGAGAATATGTAATTATTATGGAAAGTCTTATTCAGAGATAAAAACAATTTCAAATTTGTATTGCAGAAAATACTTCCAGTGTTATCACAACACTTGAAGTTGTGTGTATTCTACAAGTACATCTGACAGAGCACTAACCCTTAGCTTCTTGAAAACAAATTCTCCAGCTGTAAACTTCCCTGGAGTTTGCATGGAGACTTCAATGTAACTTAAAAACATAGAGGTAACCTCTTTCAGTGTTCTAAGTAGGCTTTCTGTGGCTTAGAAAAACCACTTGATATTGTGAGAAAAAGAAAATTAGTAAATTATTTACCTTAGGCATTGCTCCTTTTGAAACCAGCCTCTTGAATAAGAGATAGACAAAGTCATGGAAAGAAAATTAATTTAGAGCCATTTAAAGATGCCAGAAGTACTTAAGGCACTTGTCTGGCAGAATCATTGAACGCTGAGTTTTCAGGGAAGGCATTATTATCCACAACCCACATTTACCTTGTTTTCTACACATCTGTGTAGCCCAAGCTGTGCCTCCAATTACTGAGTCTCCAATAAGACCACCAGTTATTATATTATCAGCATCATTATTTTTAAAATTTTATTTCAATTAAATTGAATTTAAACACATAAAGCTATTTAAGAGGCAGTTTCTTTACATAAAATCCATGGGAAAGCAATTTGACAAAATAATCTTCTGGAATGTCTTTTGCCTTTAGTTCATTTTAGACTGCTTTGTTATGAATTAAAATGAAAATGGGAGATTATTGTATTAGCAGTCTGCTTTGTATCAATATTGAAGTCTGTTTCTGGTGGAATTGACGTTACCGAATGGAATAGTTTTTTTAAAAAAATAATCTTGGTGGGAAGTGAATTGACTCAGTGGGCAATAAAGTGGGAACAGTTTAATATTTAAGAAATGCTTTTGGAATTAAAGCTTAGAAGGTATTCCAAATGCTCTGTCTGTTTTATCTGTTTTATGTAGCTGTTGTATTTCTGTCACTTAGGTAGCCTGCTGAAGGCTGAAACAAAATTGGAGCTGGTGGTTTTTTCGAATGCTTTTGATTCTCTGTAATATTAAAATGACTTGGCAACTCTTTAGATGTTACCAGTACAAAAAGCAGATTCTGGCTGCCAGTGTTGTGAATGGTTGATCAATACCTTTTCTTACATTGTAAAGCATATAAGTAATTGAAATTTTTATACAATATTGGTCCTTCTGTGAATCTCTTGTTAAAATGTTAGCCAAACTTAAAAGTTATCTGTGTACATTGTAGTAATGGAGAAACAAAGTTGCAAAAGAACCTTCACATTGATCTGTACTGTCTCTTTTATTTTACAATTTTGACTTTTATTTTGGATATATGAATGTTTAAGCGTGCATAAGCATGTGACTGTACTCTGCAATTCTGTCTGCTCTACACAGTGTAGTTTTCTTATGTTTCTTCATTCTGTGGTTTGCTTTTTGAGACCTTATCATGTGTGTGTTTCATTGTATCATAGAGTGACCCTGGGCTTTGAGCAGTCCCTCTAGGGAAAGACTTCCCTGCCTGTGGCAGGAGGGATGGATTAGCTGATCGCCAAGGATCCCTTCTGGCCCAAACCAGTCAGTGATTCTGTGGTCTAGGTTGGGAGGGACATCTTTAGATCATCAGCACAAGAGGTCCCAGTAAAAGTCTTCTTGTTACAAGTTTAGGTATTATTGTATTTCTTGAGAGTAACCTGTTCCTTTGGGTTGTTCTGGCGCCCATCTCTACCTCTGAACCTTTTTGTTGTGCAGTGAATGATTTTTATAACATTCAATTACGTACAAAGATGAGTTCCATAGGAATTTTTCATATCTAGTCGTGTGTGATACATATGCTTATTTGTGTGAATGTACTGGCCTATGTACTTCTGTGCCCAATTTAGTATTATATCTTCGAAAATTGTACAGAATGGTAAGAAAGTGGGAAGAATTGCCTGCCAAAACATAATAAAACAACCCCCAAATAAACCCAAACATCCTCTCTACTTTATTGATAAGAAATTAAAACTTACAACCCCCCCTGACCAATAAAGTATTTTTGCATGTGAATTACAGCATTGCTTTCTTAAGGCAGAGTAGTAAAAAAAGGGCATTTTAGAATACCGAAGATTTGTTTGAATCATATAGTAAGAATTCCTTATGTACAGCAGAACTGTAAAGCTTATTCTTTGTGATAAAATGGTTTAATGTCTGCTCTGAATCTGCCATGTGTAGCTTCTGAAAAGAAAATGTGCCATTTAAAAGGTTCTAGTTGGAAGATTATTGAAATGTGGCAGGTTTTTATTTGAAGGATATTATAAATTAATGTTATGTGTAAGCATATGGAGAGTAAGATTAATCAAAGCCCTTCATCCCCACAGCAATTTATTATGGTAGTCAACGTCTCTCAAACTGTTGTGTAATTAATACTTTAGTTCTACAAGGTGTAAATTCAGATTCTTGAAATGTTAAGGATGCTGTTAGAGGAGTCTTTGGTTAGATCTCATTGAGTGGCCTGTTCTGTAATAAAATCCCATCACATGAGAAGCTTTTCTGGTTTTATCCTGCAGTATCTTCATGTATTGATTGGTATGCTAGATCAAATATAACTTAGCATAAATTCACAGCACTGGTGAATGTGGAAAGGAAAAGTTGATGCTTTTGCTGCTTTGTCCAAACCCCTTAGTCATACAGCTGCAAGGGTTATGGCAATATGTAGAGTTTGATAGTGACTGGGGTGCAGGACCAATACAGCTGTTTCTGGAAACGTAGTCTTGCAGAAGAAAGTTTGTTTCTTTGTTTCTAAAATGTCTAAAATTAAGGAAACTGATCAAGAGATTATTACAGGACTAGGTGCACAGTACTAGATGTCTTCCTATTTTAATCTCTAAAAAGTAATTGTGCTGTGGCTAAGCACATTCTATCTTTACTGTCTTCAAGGAGATCTTGTAGGCATTCACATGGATGGTAGTCCTGTGAACTGCTTTAAAATGGTGCGAAACTCCATCTGAAGACTTCCAGCCAGGATAAACTGGCACTTCCTCAGAAAAAGCCACTTCTCTGTTGTCTCAGTTACTGTGCCAAGGCTTGTTTCTCCTTACCCAGCCTTCCTCAACCTCAAAGCTCATGTGGCTGTAAATTGAATTGTTTTGGAAATCTGTCTCAATTAAAATTAGCTATATTTACATTTGTGCAGCTGCATATAAGGGAAGGAAGACAGCTTGAGGATAACAACTGGGGATAGGAGGGCTGAGACTCTTGATTCTTCTGCCAGCTTGGTTAGTGCTGTGAGTTACAATCAAACAGTTGAGCTTAGCAGCTGTAGAAATATCACACACAGTTGCAGCTTTAGATCATGCTCAGATCATAGTTGATGTGAAATTTTGCCCCTGTCATGGTTCACCATTTGCTGTCACAACCTGAAGTTAGGATTCACCAGTTTTCACAGGTGTTGTTTTCCAGCAGAGAAGAGCTATACATGTGGAAACATCCAAGCATACAGTCCTAAGGAGTCAAAAAGCACTAGAGAAATCACCCATCCTTGAAAATTTTTGACTAATCTTTTCCTTCATCAGGAAAAATGGACTCAAAATACCAATGGAAAAAAAAAAAAAGGCTCACACTCTTTTAACCCAGAGAACATAAAGGCTGTGTTGGCTTTGGAGCATTAAGTTTAGTAGGTGGCAGTATAAATCAACTTTGGAATCAGAAAAAAGTCTAATTTCACTTATACCCAAAGATTTTTTGCCGTTTCTTTGTTGTTTTGCGGGAATTTTTTTCTCTACTTTTTTCCCATCTGTTCTTTTTTCTTCATGGTTGTGATTTGCAGAACATCTTCCCTGGTTTTCTGGGCTCCTATTTTGCTGTTCTTACTGGTTTTTTCCCCGTGTTGTTCTGTGTCATGTTCCTACCTCACTCTTGTTTCCTGTTTTAGTTCAGTTACTTCCTTGCTCCTTCTGTTTCCATGTATTTCCCACCCACCCAAGCATCAATCCCACCACCTGGTCATGGGATTTGAAAAGCCTACCAGACTGAAGGCTGGTAGTTGATATTTGAAATAGAAAGCCATGCTGTCTAGAGGCAATGCCTGAGTGAGACACCAGGAAAAAAACCCCAAGTCTCGTTGTCACAGCCGTCAGAAAAGGCATGATCCTGTGGACTTTTGGATCTTCCTGCTAATAAAATGGTCTGATGCAATATAAGTTTGTAAGTAATAGATCTCTTGTAAGCAAGAGAAGCTTTTTATTTTTGTTGGCTCTTCATACAGTGTTGGAGAACATCTCATATTCCTGACATGTTCATCCCCTCTAAGATTCCTGCCTGGGCCATTGTTAGTGAATACATTTTGTCTTCTCCATTAGCTTTTCTGGACAACTTGAGGTTTTCTGTGGGTTTCATTTCTGCCAGCAGAGCTCTGAAGGTGGGAGAAGCTTCTCAGCTGTATTACACAGATGTTGTTGTTACTAATGTGTACATTCTTTATGTCTCAAGATTGCTACCTCAGAGAAAAAGAAGATATTCCCAGGATGGGTGAAGCAGTTGGTTGTGCCAAGCAGTGGGCGTGCGGCGCTGCATTGGCCTCGTGAGGGGATTCAAGTGCCTGAGTGGGGGCAAGTCAAGTAAGGGGCCAGTCTTTTAGGTGGGCCCATAGGCTGGCAAGAAGGGAAGGGAGCTCAGGTTGACAAGATGAGGACTAGGAGCTGAGCAGCCTCTAGGGCAACAGTGTGGTTCCGGGACAGCCACAGCCAAGGTGCTGTCTGCTGGTGGGGTCACCTTGTCCACTGGGGTGCCTCCCTGTGGGCAACTACCATGAGGCCTTGGCAACCTCTGGAAGAGCTTGACAGCTAGGGAAGCATATGAAATGGTGGGTCTGGGAAGTAGGAGTCTTAGGGTTTGGATTTTTTTTAACCACATGGATGTTTAAAATACTGGGCTAGGATGTCTCATTCGGTGTTGGAGTCTGTGCTTGGAGATATTAATGAGTGGACACTGCCCGGTGCCATCTGATCACACTGTCTTTGGGCAGGTGTTTGGATATAGGAGACCTCCAGAACCCTGTCCAACCAAAATTATTTTCTGATTTGGTGATGTACAAAGCAGACTTGCTGAATAGCTTATAGTTTTAGTGGTCTTTTTTCTAATTTGAAGCATTTTAGTATCTCATATACAGCTTGGTTTACTGATGTTTGCAAATTGTCGTTGTTGGCAAGATGCACACTAGCATAAATAAAAGCATACAGAAAAAATAAGATTTGCCATGCTGGGTGAAATTCTCTGGTCTGTCTAGATGTCTTCACTACAAAACCGTTAAAAGAAAGAAAACCCAAACAACCAAGGAGCAAAGTCAGGAAGACAAAGCAAAACCAAAACAAACCCCAGAATGTTCTGTAGGGTCAATGTGCAGTAATATTATGCTCTCTCTTTTCCTCAACTCTTTTGCCAGAAGCAATTCGGCATCTCTATTTCATTAATTGTTACAAGTCCATTAATATCAGTCTCTTCCGAGTTTTGTTGTAGACAAACTCTGGCAGTCATTGCTGAAGACTTACATAGAATGTAATGTTTTTTACTGACTGCCACTTATTTTGTTGACTTTTTATTGGCTTATTTTACTGACTGCCCTCTTCAGCATGGAGTATAGATGAGTATATAACTATCCACAGATGTGCCACAGAGACTTACAATTTTTTCATAACATAAAAGCAAACAACAACAATCTATTATTTATGTTTTATGGAAGCTATTCTAATTCCTTTAAGTGTCTCTGTATTAGATCTTCTGTGTGGCATAAAAGTTCACTCTGATGCCAGGATTTTAGAGCTTTATAAAGGAGGCCAAACTGACAAATTACATAATGATACATATACTATCCATTTTTCTCCAGTTATTTTTGTTTGTTGAGCTCAAGTTTTTTTTAAAACAGCAATTCCAATTTCAGTTTCATTGAGCCCATTCATATGGCAACTGAAGACGCTTTCCTTATTTGATAACAGTGAATTTATAATCTTTAATAGGCTATAAAAAGCTTACATTTTCACTCCAAGTAGCCTTCAGTACTGTCAGAAATAATTAAGGAATAGGAATGTCTTGCCCATTTGAATGTCATTTGTCTTGATAGTTGCTTTCTGGAGATATTTAAGATTAATATGAATGCTGATATAGTGTGCATGTACTTCTGTATTCATAATTCATTTCTGGACAGCGATTCTCCTAAATACATTACCATGTGTTTATTGTTGGCTTTCATTGTATACCCTGTATATAGCATAAGCAACCAAAACTAAGGAAAGAGGAAGCATGAAATTCATAGCAAAAAAGAGGTCCTTGTTGAATTCTTTAATAATGAAGGTTTTATGTTATAAAGCATGACAATTCTGAAGTAGTTTGAGTTTTAATTCAGTATAGTTACCACCTGGAATCTAGACTCTCTTCTCTCCCACAGGGATGCCTCGCTCCTTTCCAGATATGCTAATCACTGTAGGGGGTGGTAGGTAGGATGGAAAGTGGCAGGAACAAGTTTGTGCATCTAAATAAGATGGCAATAAGAGAGCACAGACTTTTTATCATAGTTACCTGGACTTTTTGTTCAGCAGTCATGGACATTGTTTTCTTGGGTTTTGTTTAGGGATTTTGCTTGTCTTAAGTAGGACTTGGAGTACCAAAAATAAAATACAGTATTTATTTCAAAAAAAGAGCAAAAATAATAAATCCAACCAAATATGGGCCATAACGTAATATAATGATAATGGCTTATCCTAGATATCAGATTCCACTTCTTTCCCACCTCGTACTTCTGCTAGGATGTTTGGAAATGTTCTTCATCTTAATCCAGATCCTGGAAGAGTAAGGCAAGGTATTTGTCAGGTATTGTTTAAAAATAATTTGCAATCAGATGACAAAAATGAGTTAGCAAGGGATGTAATATTGCCACTTGGTTGATCAAAAGGCTTTTATTTGATTCAAGTAAAATGACATTTAGATGATTTTTTGAATGATGTTGAAAAACACCTGCACATGGTTTGATTTTCTTAGAAGGTTGTTTGTATGTTACCTAGAATTTGGAGTTATTCTACTATTATGAAAGTATAATTTATTTAATTGCATGCCCATCAGATCCTCCTGTATGTGTGCCTGAAAGTGCTTTTCAACAAATTAGGCTTTAATTGTATTTCTCAGATAGCAGTCAAAGTAACAGATCTTGTCTTTACATCCATATTAGAACTTAATATAGATTTATTAAATTGAGAAGCTTCTATAAAATTACTTTGTCCTATTAATTGTACTGTTCACTTGGATGTGAAATATATGCAGTGCTCATCAGAGCTAAATGGTGGTGTGAAGTTAAATAGAAATATGTTAAGATATAAAATTGTACATATGCTTTTTATTAGTGAATGAAACCAAGCCCTCATTTGTTTACCCTTGTAGAAAAAGATAACAAATGGAGAAGTGCATTTTGATCTATCTTATTAAAGTATGTCATGTATCATTCCTCCCACATAAGCCTGTCTTCTTTTTTGCCTCATATTAAGCTGCATATGTTTTTGAAAAGAAAGTTAGACTTCTGCTTTCCTGTATTCATGCTTGGTAAACCTTTTACTTTTAAAAATCGATTTTCTTGTATGATGCCTGTTACGCCATCTGCTAATAGTGCACTAGGATGTCTGCAGTTTTTTCCTCTATTTGTTGGTGAAATTGCCTTTATCTCATCTTTCAAAAGGCTCTTTGAAACTATACTGTGGTAATCCCATTGTTTCTCATTGGACACATATTTTCATACTGCTGTATGTGTGGGATCCATATGTAGGTGTTGTCATGTCCACCTCAAAATGCTCATTCTTCATGTGAAAGTGCATAAATTTTTCCTGCCTCTTTAGCTCCCAGTCAGATTCTTAACTACAAAGGATCTGTGTAATGAGTGAAAGCAGTTGAACAAAATAAAATGGAAAAAATGTGCCTTTTATCCTGCAGAAGAGGATGGTGCTGGCAAAACTGGGTTGTCACTTTGGCAATTTGTAGTTCCATGTGCTAGACACTGGTGCAACTTCATAATTTTATTAGAGGACATGCTGCATTTTAAACAGCAAGCTTTTAGCTTTGCAGGACAGATTTTAGTTGGGTTAGTCTCTAACGGAGGTTTTAATATATTTAAATGTAATTATAGATTGGATAGTTAAAATTAATCTTATAAATAAGTTTTAGGTACAAATTTATTACCTGTGTCTTTTTCCAGATTGGGCAGTACAAGCATTTTAATACAACATCAAGGATACTGATGTAAATTCTAGGAAGAAATACCTAAGAAAAACCTAAGTTTGTTTTATGAAGCAAATTTGTTTATCATGGAATAGTGATGTTAGGTTTTTGCTTAACAACTGCCAAGGTATATAGGCAGGAAGGTACTAATTGCCTTTTATATGAGTCTGGGCAGTACATTGTGCTGCTGCTATTGCAGCTAAAGGGAAGTATGGCTGTTTCTGAACAAGCTCTATGATCTTCATCTTGAGCAGAGCATGAACACAATAGAATAATGAAAGGTTTTGAGTTCAATGATTTGAATATTGAAAGTAAAGTATGTGCAGGCAATGAGCGTACCAGATAAAAATTGATTGGGATGTCCATAGACTAATGGAGAGGTTTGGAGGTTTTTGTGGCCCAACAATGCTGTGTTGAAACAGTATTTGTTAATTGGCTGTTGTGTTTGAGGAGAAAAGAATCTGCTTAGTTTTAGCATGGTTCATTTTTCTTTCATTTGCACTTGGTGACTAAAAGAGAGCTCATTATTCTGCTTTAACTGCTTCTCTATTGGGTTTGCATGGGGCTGCTAGAGGGGTGGCTTCTGTGAGAAGCTGCCAGAAGCTTCTTCCATGTCCAACAGAGTCAATGCCAGCTGGCTCCAGGACAGATGTGCTGCTGGCCAAGGCTGGGCTGATAAGAAATGATAGTAATGCCTGTGCGATAATGTATTCAAGAAGAAGGAAAAAACCCCAAAGTTTTACTGTGTAGTTGTAATTGCAGCCACCAAGAGCCCGGTGAGAATATGTGAGAGGTATGCAGACACCAACGTAAGTGCAGAAGGAGGCAGAGGAGATGTTCCAGGTGCTGGAGCTGGGATTCCTCTGCAGCCCATGGTGAGGCAGCTGTGCCCCTGCAGCCGATGGAGCTCCGTGGGCATGCAAAGATCCACCTGCAGCCCATGGGGGTGCATGCACTGGAGCAGGTGGTGCCTGAGAGGAGGCTAGGAACCAGTGGGAGACCCATGCTGGAGCAGGGTCCTGGGAGGGACCTGCAGACCTGTAGAGAGAGGAGCCCACTCTGGAGCAGGGCAGTGACTCTTCTCCCTGAGCAGCAGCAGAAACAGTGCATGGTAAACTGACCATGACCCACATTCCCTGTCTCCCTGAACCACTGAGGGGGGAAAAGTAGAGCATGGGAAGGATGGAGAGGTGGGGAAAAGGTGTTTTCTAAGCTTTATTTTACTTCTCATTGTCCAGCTCTGATTTTTGTTAGCAATAAATTCAGTTAAAATCTCAAATTCATGTCTGTTTTGCCCATGACAATAATCGGTGAGTGATCTGTTCCCATCCTTGTCTCAACCCATGAACCTTTCTCTGTATTTGTCTTCCTTGTCCAGCTGTATAGGGGAGTGAGAGAGTGGCTTTGGTGGGTGCCTGGAATATGGCCAGCATCAAACCACTGCAGCCAGTGATTGCTTTCGTGGCTTTAAGTGCTGCTGAATCAGTATTAGTACGCTTAAAGTTATTTATACAGATTTACTCTGTTAGTAACTTTTCAAAGAACAACTATGCTATTTAAACCTAACCTATTAAGGGGTATTCTTTCATATCATCAGTAATGAGGATACTCCTTTTCCCTTTTGTGATTTTGTAAGTACTTTTCTGTATTAATACCAGTGTTTACTTCATTTGCTACTGTTTAATAGAAAAACTGTCTAGTTTTAGTAAAGTGGCCTTTATACAGCTTGTGCAAAAATATTTTGATGGCTAATGGTTTTCAAGGAGATGAGAATGTTTTATATTCACTGCTAGGAACGAGCTAATAGCTCTCTGCTGTTGGAAAGTTAATACTTTATTGATATTTTGTAAAGTTTTTAAAAGTGGTTTTATTGAACAATGCTAAACAATGTAGCTTTTTGTCATTTAGTTGCAAAGCCACCATGCCTCCCAAATATTAACTGTTTCAATATTCATTAAGAGTCATCTAAACCTCATTTTTGTAAGACTCTATCAACTGATCTAGTGAAATGTTTTTGTTCCTTCTCTGCGCTATATAGTAAAATAGCTATATTCCCTTTAACAACTCCATGTATTTTACATTCTATTTACTTTCAAGAGCAGCATTAAGATGTTTATAAATGTGGCTGTAAGACCTCTGCTTGTTTTTTGGTGTTTTTGTGTTTTTTTCCCAGTTTGGTCTAAGAATGCTGGAAAACAGTAAAAATGCTGGAGTGGTTTTTAAAATGTGTTCGAGCTCATGTATGCTTGTGTTCGTGCTCATGTATATTCATGTTCATGCACGTGTATGAAAATTGTCCTTGCCTCCTTGACAAGCACAAGAGTTTCTAGAAGGGGTTATAACCACTGCAGTCAGTGCCTGTGCCTATTTGCAAATGCCTTCTGGTTTTCTCAATTAAGTGAATATAAAAGGAGCTGTTGTGCATTAGGTTTTTTCAACTGGTATTGAAAAATATGCTTTGCCATCTCAGACTTGACAAGCAGAGGTGTAAGGTGACACACCACATTCTGATGCTACATGCCACAAGATTGTCATCTTCTTTGCCTGAACTTTGTCAGGATTTTGTTGGCATTTGTAGGGTACAGTTTTCTGTAGGGACCATAGTCAAGGGAAGGGTAAAATCCAGAGTTAAGTAAGTGAGATGACAAGACTGTGTGATTGTGGATGTTTAAAACTTGCTGCATAGCCAAATAAACACTCAAAATCTAAGAAATTTCATATCTTTTGTCCTCTATTGTAACCTGGCTGAGAAAATGAGACAGATAACTCTCCATGGCATGCTTTGAAGGAGTCAGTTGAAATCCTAAAAGCATGGGGCAGTGCAGAGGTCTTGTCAACACCTGACAATACTGCTGTGGATCATTCTTGTTGTGGCTGCTACTATTAACCACAAGATGGTGCAGTGAAATGAATTGCAACTTTTACATATTCTTGCTTCCAAGTCAGCAATGCAGGAAGATTTAGCGACCTGTGGTGGGGAGGGGAAAATTTCAAAGGAAAGTTTAATCTATAGGGAGTAATATGCTATTTTTAGAAATTTTCTGAGTGGTGCTTAGTGCACAGATGCTTCTTTCATTGCAAATGATTAAACAGAATAGCAAAATTACTAAACTAAATAGTGGATTATTTAAGTGTTGGATGTTATTGGTATTGAATTCTGTGCCTTTTATATGTGCAGTGTGTGTAAAGGAATATTTAAAATTAAGCTTGAAAAAATTTATCCATGATTAAGGTGTGATTGTGATACAGAAACTTTTTTCTTCTAGATCTTTATGGCCTTGCTAATTTTAATTTTTGTAGTGAAAAAAATCGATTATTTACTATGTGTTTCCCTTAGGATTTACACTTTATTAGAAATGGATGTATGCCAACCTGAAATCAAAACGGCTGATTCTGGGCCCAGCTGGGATTCAGAGGTACCCTCTTTCAGTACCTGAGGACAAATGCTAGGTAGTACATGATCCCAGTGATAGTCTTCAGTAGTTTTGCCACTAGAATAACGTTAGGAAGTATCCCTAGTACCCTTTTTTTTTTTTTTCCCTTCCTCGAGCTGAAGATGTATTCCCTTTCACTCTTTGAAAATGTGTTAGCCAGGTTGTGACCAGAGTATCACAATGTATCAGACCCCTCAATGATATTGATGTTTAAGATGCTTAAAGATGTTTACAGATAGCCACAGAAGGCTGCATGCATTTTCTTTATTGGGCTCTATGTCTGTCTTGGGCTTTCTCAGTGAAGACAGGCAAGTTCAGAGACAGATGTCAGCACCTGTGTTTTTGCACAGTTCACAAGAGAGATTGTAACTCTGACTTGGATGGGTCAGTTTGGGGGAGAATACTATTCACCTGAAGTTTTGGCCAAATGCTGCAAAACTCACAGCAACTGTGCCAGTAGAATATCCTTGGCACTGAGCAGAGGTTAGGGCACTCCTGCTTCCCCCCTGCCAGGCCACCACTCCAGCAGTGCAGACTGGCACTGTCTCTATATGAGAGCCAGGCAAAGGCGTGTGCCAGTGACTGTGGAGCCTGGTACTGGTGGGGGGAGAAGTGAAGGTGTTTATCCTGGGAACAGTTAGAGGTCTCTTCTTGTAAGAGTGGTTGGTAGAGTTGGTGCAGTCTCCAGATCAGCTCCTGCATGACATAATCCCCTCAAGCTTTGCTTGTACACTCAAGCTAGTTCACTGACCAACTGAGTGCTGAACTGTGGTTCATGATGACAGTCTTTTAATTTTCTGCATCGGCAGTGGAGTCTTACCACTGGCAGAACCTGGTTGTTCTTCTTCTGTAGGAAGCAACCCTACAGCCATGATCAGTCCCTCTAAGAGCTCCAAGAAATATCTTTGATGCCTAGGAAACATCAGCTGTCTCAGAGTGCTTTTTATTTTTTGGAGAGATGTTGACAGGCAGAATCACCTTTGTAAATGAGACTCTTGACTCTTGGAAATCTTTTTATCTATCATTATTATACCTACACTGTAGGTAACTGTATGGGGCACCACCTGCAAAGCGCTGGGGCTTTTAACAAAGCTTCTTCTATTGTTTTTCTTTGTAGTTCCCTATTTTGTAGAAAGAGTGAGCATGAACAGATCTGTGAAGAGTGGATACAAGTCCACAGAGCACTTTGTCATTTGCTAGGACTGCTTGTGTTCTTGTGAGAGTTAACCTCTTTGATTCTAGCACTAGTGCTTAATGATCTTAAAGCATTAAGACTTATTTGACTGCCTTACATGATCTGTCTGTATTGGAACAATTCTTGTGAGGTAAGAGAAATTATTAGCTCCTAGTATTTCTCATCAATCCAGCAAGATCTTTTGGTAGTGTTAGATACCTTTTTGGCAAAATTTGAAGAAAATTAAAACTTGCCTTTTAAAAATAATGCTTAAAAGTGATTTTTCTTGTTATTCTCCTGGTTATTTTGTGCATATAAATAATTTTTCTTTGTTTAAGACTGGTAATGCTACTAATGATATGGTTTCATCAATGAAATAGGTCTATAATTTGCCCTGTTTTCCATAATGATGCCTAAATATTCCATTCTGTTGTAACCAGAGAAGAGTAGTTGGCTACAGGAGTAGCCAACTGAATTTACTGAATTTCTAATGAATTTGTTCTTTTCTTAACCTTTTTTCCCTGTTTTTATTACTATATAGAAGTATGTATTTTTCTGTGGTGTGTGGTTTCTTATTATTTTTTGTGTTTATATTGAGGTATCTGAGTTTGACAGAGGCATGGCTGCCTGAAGTAATTTTCATCTGTTGTCATGCCCATGGTGCATCCATTTCTAGGCTGTCTTAGTTGATGTGTCAGCCTGAAGGATCTTACAACCATGGTGACTGATTCCCCCCTGCCTCATGGTCTACAACATGAAAGTAGACTGATCTAATGTCAAGGTTATTTCTTTGGGGTAAACACATGGGAAGACTATCCTGATTTTTGACAGGTAAATTTTAAGAACAGAATCTTTTTCTCCAGAGGAAACCTTTCTGTGGATCTGAAAAAAAAATATGAGAAACCACTTCTTTCAGCTGTCTTACTAGAGGAAACCCCTGAGGAGATGGGTAATTGGATATAAGAAACCTCGGAAGGTATTTTCAGCCTTACATGCTTGTTTTTAGCAGGCCAAACTTGATAAAAGAAGGGAAGACAACTTCCAAAGGGCTGAAGGTTTGAGTAGCTGTGGAGCTATGGCATGGTTCTTCAAACTCCTTTGAAACCTGCTGCAGGTAGGAAGCACTTGGTCCTTTTCAGTCTCTATGCTTCTGGAAGTGTTTCCAAGAAGATGTGTTTCAGAGTGGGAAGGAACCTTTGAGTTCAACCCCTGCTGGCTGCACAGCGGGCCAGCAGCTCCCTGTTGATTCCAGAAGTGGATGTGTGGCCCTGTGATGTCTGAGGAGGAAGCTGTTATCTCAGAAATTAGCTCCTCAGGCCTGTGCTTGAGGGCACAAACTCGCAGTGCCAGAGCTGCTTGGCATCCCGCCGGTGCTTCTGGTACCTACCTAGCTACAGCTCACCTGCTTGTCCTAGCTAGGTTACAAAGCTGCTCCCTTACTGCAAGAGGGTGGCTTTTGCTAGGAAGTGCAGCTGAAAGTCTGTACAAACTGGTAAGCACAATAAATTGATTTAGAGCTGCAGAGGAGTCAGTAGAAAAATGGGGAAAATGTAAGACTGCTTTGACTTCAGAGCAGATGATTAGTGTTTATTTTATCTGTTACAATTACTAAATGGAAACTAAACTTGTATTTGCCAACCATGAGGCACAGATCAAAGACTTGCACAGCATAAGAAAGTAATGCATAAACATATGATGTCTTTTGGCTTTAACAAGACATCTTGTAGTTAGATTTATGTAAATTTATGATGTCTTTTAGCCTTAACGGGACATTTGGTAATTAGGTTTATGTAAATGTATGATGTCTTTTAGCCTTAACAGGACACTCGGTAATTGGATTTATGTAAAAGAGAAGAAACACAGGTTTTGTCTTTTCGTGTTTGAGCAAGGTTTTCTAAACAATTGTGCTGCTGCTATACTAATTAATCATTTCCATGCTGGAGATGGATCATCAAGGAATGACCTATAGCTTTGAAACTTCCTGGGACTACTACTTGTGTATGTTGCCGAATAATTAAAACTTAAAATCAGCATTTTCTTTCAATTGCTGAGTTGTGTGGCTTTGATCAAACTTTGTGAATGCAGACTGAGCGACTTGCAAAGTTAATAATGTAATGCTGCTGCTTTATTGCAACATCTGTACTTGTCTGACTATAACTAGAGAGATGCCAACACATTAACTCAATACACTTTCTACCTGAAATATCAACTTAATTAGGATCATTTATCAAAATGACACTTGTTTCATAAGGCCAAATCAAATTGATTACTGTTGTTTTTGCTGCACTTGTGCCAGCGTTAAGAGCAATACTTTCAGAAACAAAGGTGTACAAATATATATCTTGAATTAGATGAAAAGGTACTGCTAGAGGAAAACACTTTAAGAGTACTGAAATCTATAAAAGAAAATACAAAAATCAAACCAATGCAGTTTCTTAGTCTTTGTGATCATCTTATCTGAATAGCTTGCCCTCATACAATGGGGAATAGCAAAGCAAAGTTACAATTTTATAGAAGGGGATTTGAGAATCAGAGACACCAAGGCTCAAGCTTCAAAATGTGTTTACTCACCTTAAAGGCTTTTGAAGAGACCAGGAGTTAAGTATATATTTCTTTTCCAAGTTTCTGGATTTAAGTGACCTGGAGATCAACTTGAAGTCAAATCAAGTATTACAAGTTTTGGGAAAGTGCTACTCAAAACCCCAAATCATTTACAATTCAAAGAGCAAAACCAGTAATTTATTTTACAATAGGTTATTTTTCTAGTGTTTTAATGAAGGCTGTACTCAGTAGACATATTTCTTGAAAAGGAATTCTGTTTGTATCCTCTTCTATATGTTCTAATGTGATGTGATCTATCCTCAAAACCTTTTGAATAGTATCATCTGATGCTATCTGTGACCTGACTTACATATAATTTGGTTTGTGTGTTTAAGGTTATGAAGTTGGACTGACCTTACCAGCCCTCCAGTTCCCTCTGTGACTCAGAATTTGAACTTTAAAAAGTGTATAGGATCAGCTGGGGAAATCTTGAGTGTTTAAGTAAATCTAATAAAAACTCAGCTAACAGAGAAAACAGAGAAAGCATTGCCATTCTGAGTAAGGTAATGTTTTCTCTTAAAAATGAGAAGTTCAGAGGTGGGACTGAGTCACCTGAGTCATCAGATTTTGGTGAAGGTATGGAAAGAAATATTAGGTGCCATCCACATGACCTCTAGTGAGCTCCTGAAATGAGATATTCACAAGTTAGACAGGGGAAGAATGGCTCAGAGAAGAAGACTGCAAGTTGGGTCCAAAATCTGTTTGCAAACTATATGCAGGACAGGTTTCAGTATTCCACTTTTGCAGAGAATTATTTTATAGTCCTGAGGCTCATCTGTCTAAAGACATCAGTAGTTAGTTTGTTAATTATATGGATGTTTGCCACAGAGGTGAGAGCATCTGCTGGGATGTTGAAGGTATGGTTTCAGAATATCAAGTGAGCCTCATAGTTTGGAGAAGTGGTCCTGTGCACCTTCAACTTCCTTGCCCATGTGGTAGCAGGGAAAGCAGAAGAGGCCTTGGCTCTGTGTAAGCTCAGCTCACCAATAACAAAAACATCTCTATATTATCAACCCTGTATTCAGCAGCCCCTGACCAGCCACTGTGAGGAAATTTAACTACCCCAGCTGCAATCAACACAAGCTGCAGCTGATCTCTATTTGATGATGTCAAGCTCTTTCATCTTTTGATGAAAGTCAAGTGATATTGGTCTGCATATAAAGGATAATTGTCTGTGGGCATATGGCACAAGTAGTTAAGTTTTTGTTCTGTTCACCCTTGCTAAACCCTCTGAATTATTCTGCCCCATTTTGGGCACTGTAAGAGAGAAGAACACAATACAGGTAAACACAATATAAAAGAAAGAAATAAGAATACTCAGGGTCTGGAGTGTGTGATTTCCAAAGGAGAAGCCAAGAGGCAGGATAATTTATTGTAACCTATGATGATTAGTATCTTAATATAAATCTCAGTACGTACTTTTATACTATTTATTTTTCTTTAAACCTTTTTTTTTTTTTAATGCTTAGCTGGTGTGTATCTAATTTCAAGAGCTTACAGAACTGATGTTGATGACATTGGTAAGGAAAAGTTACGAGTCTCAAGTCCCACCTCTGAAATGTGCTCATTCATATCACTGAACTCCTCATCTTTAAAGAGGAAACATTATTCAGAAAAATGTGTAAAGTATATGACTTTCAGAGGAGAAGTGAAGAGTAAGAGGTAGTTTATTCCAGCCTGCAAAAATAGAACTGAGAACTGATGTGTTAGTATTGCAATGGAGAGAGAAAAAACCTCCAATTGTCTTTAATAGACCTGGCAAGATGTAAAACCAGGAAATGGCAGTAAAATTATTTTTCTTTTTCTATTAAGGGTTGGCAGACCCATAACAGCAGTAGAAGTCAACTCGTAGGTTGTTTTCCCCAAAGGTTTGTTTTTAGTGTTGGGGGCTTCAGGAACAAATTAGAAAATGCATTTATTGTGCTCAATAGATCTGTTTGTCCGATATTTGAATTTGATTTGACCTTCATGACCTAGGCTACTGCTTTTTGGGGTGTATGCACAGTCACTTTGGAACAAATGCTAAACCATCTGTAAATAAAGTCATACTAAATGCAAGAGAAGAAAGCAGCCTTATTTTTGAGACATCTTGAAGTTTTCAGTTAGTTGTGAAGATTGTTTTCTTTTATTTCAGTGGAAACTCAAATCTAGAGATTGAGCATATCAGATTTACATGCTGGTTTTCTACTTCCATGTTACTACACATAAAGAAACTTCTCAGTAGAGCAGTTTTCTCTTGAAATGATAAAAAAAAGCAAGCACCAAACACCCTTGTGTTCAGTCTTTGTTTTATGTTGGTGACATTGCAATATGCCATAATTATTTTTCATACTAAAAGAAAAGAAAGTTGTTGCTACATTGGTTTTGCAACTGAAATTGAAAATACGCTTCGTTCTGGCCTATTTATTTTTAATTCTTTCTCTTCAGTTCTTTTTGCCTCTAGCAAAATACCACTTCACTCTAGCAAACTATTAAAAGAAGCAATATCCATGTTACTTGTTTGGGCCATTCCATCAATGCACGAAACTGCAACAAAACCATCAGAAGAGACTTTTCTATTGCACTCACATCACTTACTGAATTGGTCTGTTGATAATTTTTCTGCACTGATGTCTTGTTTACCAACTGGTTTTTTGCCTTATGGAGAAGCTTAGCCCTTTGTTGTGCTTTTTTCACATTTGGTGGCTGAAATGTCCCTTGTATCAATTACTGGAGCATATACAAAGAAGGGCAACAAAGCTGATGAAGGATCTAGAGCAGGAGTCCTATGAGGAACAGCTGAGGGAGCTGGAATTGTTTGGCCTGGGGAAAAGGAGGAGACCTTACTGCTCTTTAAAACCATCTGAATGGAGGCTGTTGCATAGTGGAGGTTGATCTCTTCTCCCAGGTCACAATTTAAGGAGTGGGTGGAGGGAAGAGAGACCCTAGCTCATCAAAATAAGCACTGTCCACTAAAACCTGAGTTAACAAGAATGCCAGCGTGGTACTAGATCTTTCTTTTATTACTAAGTTATTATACACATCTGTTCTAAGTATTTTACCTTCCAAGCTAGGATTATAGGTCCTTCCCTGATATTGCAAAGGTTGTGGAGAATAGACAGGGTTGTTATGAGTATATATGAGATTAATAAAAGTTCAAATTTGTCTGACAGAGATGCTGCTTCGTGTGGGAGGGAGTAAATGGCAATCACTTCATTTTGATAAAAGATTAAAGCAGTTTAATCATATCAAGAACATCCTGAAACAGAAAATCTGATGGCATGTGTTTACCGTAATATCCCATTAAAAGAAGTAATTCCTATTGTAAGTAAAGTCATCATGCCTGAAATGATAGATATTGGGATAATTCGCTTCCTGTGACTGTAATTGCTGTACTAAAAATTCCAAATGAAGTTCATGCAGTTGAAAAGTAGCTGTGATGATGTTCATTACTGCTATGAAAGAAAGTTCATCTAGATTTTATGCAGATGAAATTTGCCTGATGTTATTGAAACAGAAAGATAAAAGCTTGGGTTTGAGTGGACTCTGATTTGAGAGGAACCCAGGGCCTGCTCTGGTAGACCTATCTACAGAATATGTTTCAATAGAAGAAACTGGAATGAAAGCATAAGGAAATCTTTGCTCTAAACAAGTAAAAATTGAAGAGATATCACTGTGGTCCCTTCCAGCGTGACCCATACTATGATCAAGTCAGCTTGAAGGAAGATGAACAGTACATGCTGTTGGTTTGTGCCTGGGTGTGACAGTCCAGGCCTTTGGTTCTGCTTGTAGATCCACCAGTATCTTTTGGTGGGTGTGTAGTCAGTGAACTCAAAAGCAAGTCTGAAAACAGTGTGGGTTTTATTTAACAACAACAACAAAAGGAAAGAAAAAAGGAAAGAGTGGGGGTACAAATCAACTCAGGTGATTTGTTGTCACATGAAAAAGAAGTAAAGTTGCAAAGTAGAACTGTGTTGACACAGGTTGTTCAGGAACAGTGAAATTGTCTCGTGTCACTAAAATTCTCTGGTGACACCAGAAGAACTTGTTATTAACTTTGGGAACAAGCTACCTAAGCTTCTTAATCTAATAAGGCAGCCCTATATATACATATATATATTTTAATGATTACAAGTATTTTTACTTTGAGTACTTAGTTAAGTTTGTTCCTTAAATAAATTATTATTTAAGCCATCTCTCTGGATTGTTGTTGCATGAATGAAGTAGCTGATGGAACTTGCATGACAGCTTATTAAATCTCTTCTGGACTCTGTTGCCCAATACTTGTCCTTCTTTTTTATTTTTTTTTTTAAATTTTTTTTAGACATATTAGGAATGGGATTTGTAATTGAGGAAAAAAGGTAGGTGATTTTTCAAATAATGTATTTAATGTTTTTTCTGCTGAACATTTCTGTGTGTCTTCAGGTTTCCATTCCTTTAACTGTTGCCATGCCATAGCCTCCTAAAAGGAGAGAAGGCAACAGGAGTTAGTTGCAAGTTAAAGGTGTTTCATAGAGAAACTTTTGAAAAATGCACTTATTGTCAGTGAAAGATGTTGCTGTTCTGCCAAAAGCTGATTCCTTTCAATGTTTTCTGATGTTTCATTCTTGTCTTCTGCAGGAGATGTCAGTTAATGGCTGAATGTGGTGTTGGGGATGTGCTGAACTGAATATAAGACATTATTAACCAAGTGTTTTGAGCATTTCTATTTTAGCATTGTGGTCATTTGTTCTGACTTGGAATTCATTTGGGGACTAGCCCTGCCTCAACTCAAAATTGCTCTAGGTATTAACTGAATAGGATTGAATAGGTTTCTTTCTTGTTTTTAATACTGTATTTCCATCCCTTAATGATCTACTCAAGAATATTTTGGGTTTTTAAGTGTAGGTAGAAATAGCAAAGCTCAAGGTAAAGTTTAATAAAGTTGCCTTTGCCTTTTGTTAACCTTTTAGTTATCTAATTTATGACTGGATGTACTGTCAAGCTGAACACCTCATAATGGCCAAGCCATTAGTTCCGGTTATTGTTCTGTGTCTTGTTACAGCACAGCAACATTTAGTAACTTGAAAATGATCAGTGTTCAAAACAGCAGTGTAATTAACTCCAGTAGACCACCAGGAACAGCACTAGATAACTAGTTGCTATTAAAAGGCTATGAAAAGTTGCTGAACATACAGCTTGATTAAAACTAAAGCATTGTTTGTGGCTGGGACTTAAAAATGAAGGAATGAGGCTCTCTCAGATGGCTTTAGAGCCAAGGAGAAAAGTAGCTGAGGTAAGCTTAAAAGAGTGAGCAATGAGAAGAAGTGCAGAATTCCAGGTGCTGGTGTGGGGAGGTCCAGAAGAGGGGTTTTTGTAATCGCTTTGCAATAATACTGGATTTCTGTTGGCTATCAAGTTTGTTTCTGAATAGGAGGAAAAAAAGACTGTTTTAGGGCTACTTTCAAGTGTTGTACAGAAGTCTTTTGACATAAACGCTGAAATTACAGAATACTTTAATACTTCTTTTGCTGAACAGTTAATCTGGTAAAGACTGTGAAGAATATCCTCTGTTAATCAGACTGGTCAAAGTTTGGGATTCATGTTGGTGGTTAGCAATGTAGTGGCTACTGGTGAAAGTTCTGCTGATATAAACTTCTCATTTAATGAAAGTACTAATTTATTATATGACAGTGTTATAAAATAAAGTGTCATATTATATGACACTGTTATATGACAGTGCTCTTTTTTAACTTTGAAGAAAATTTTAAAAAAGTCTACTCCGCATCTGAAGTTGTTGATGATTAAGGATTTTGTAATGCTAGGAGTAATTGCTTTAATTAGCTATTAAACAGGTTTCAGGGTCAGTGTAAGAATAAGTTTCACTCTTTCATTTGATTTAGTAGGAGCAGGTAATGATTATTTTTTTATTATTATTATCTTTACTCTCTTCTTTAGAATTATTTACTTAGCACATAGAAGGCAACAGATATTTGCTATTATAAAATCAATTTCATGCCTGACTAAACTATGTCTTCCACCTCTGTCATTACTCTTGGTGCCCAGGGCGTTATCTTAGGCTTATTTGTGTTTATACAACTGGATTGCAGTGGGCCTTTGCAATAATTATTTGGGGATTTTGGACCCTGCAGCAACAAACAAAAAAATGTTCAAAATAACAGATGTGCAAGTATGCTTGCACATACTTATTGTATTCCTTCCCTATAGAAAAATGACTGCTTAATTTTGTCTAGTGTATAAAGCACATGGATGCTGAGTAATTTTAGCTGTGTTTCCCTTTAAACAGAGGAAAAACAGCTCAGGAGAGGTAGGAAAAAATATTTTAATAGAAACTCCTATTTAGTCAAGTGAAACTTGAAAGTAAACATCTGCAAAGCAAGATCTGATAACTAAAATGTTGACATTTAGTGGTTACCATGTTCCATACATCTGTAATCTCTATCTTCTGTGTTCATGTTTTTTCATTTTGAGCTGATGAGTCTGGTCATTGAATAGATTACAGAGCAGCTTTTGAATTCAAAATAACTTCTTGAAAGAGTATGTACAAAGTTCGTTGTCAGAATGAAATCATGTTTCCTTATCGTTTCTTGGGGGGCATCCAGCATCTGTAAGTCAATTAAAACACTGTGGTGTATGAAAAAAAAAAAAAAAAAAAAAGAAAGATACTCTAAAGGCGAAGAACACATTCCCAATTCCCACAATGACAAGCTCTGTGTGTGTGTGATTTTGGTGTTAATAAGCTGAATTAGTTTGTTTCAAGTAACTCCAACGACATTCAAATTTGTATCCTGAATGACATGAATTTGAAGAGCTGCACTCTTCAAATGTTAGATCACCTTGTGTAGCATAGTAGAAGATGAGGTTTTTCTTTCCATCAAGTTAATGGTTGTGTTTTGGAATCTGGGAGCTGTTCTCTTTGTTTTCTTGATGGTTTGAGTGCCTCAGAAATTAAGTACTTCTACTTGCCTGTAGTTTTGTATGTTTTGTTTGTTTTGTTTGTTTTGTTTGTTTGTTTTAATAATTTCATAAGGGGCAAAGGAAAAGAGTAGCTTGTGTGAGTAGGGTTGCACTGGACCTGGATTCTAGCTGCCATTAACATGTAGCTGGTGAATAAGAAACGAGATGCAAACCAGAGCACTGTATCTTTCATAGCTGTGAAAGAGGAGGTTCCCCTGCTCTGTTACATTTTTGTTCCCAGTTTAATTGTCCTTGGTAATATTTGCGTCCTATTATTTTGCTGCTGTGAAATACTCAGCATTGCCAGTATTTTCCTGTTGATTAAAAAAGCACTTCAGCCATCTGAGCATCAATGGGTGCACCTGCAATGCACAGATAGATATGTAGGAGACAAACTGTCCTAGAAAATACATAAATGAAGATGTCTTTCAGCTCTCAAGTCTGCCACTCACCCTGCCCTCTGCAGTGGCAGATGGTCATTGAGCAAGGCTGTGGCAGTGTGGAGGGTGCCAGGCCAGAATGCTTGAGATTTCTCATCTGTCCTTGCATTAAGAAAAAAGGAGAGGGGAACAGGGACAGGGTTACAATGACGCGTACCCCACAGTTGTATTCCTACTCATGGTTATAATCACAAGCCAACGCCTTCTCTCTGAGATCTCTTGTTTCTTACTCCTTTCAGCACTTTCACAAGAGCCAAGATGCTGAGTCTATCCAAGAGGCTTGTTTTATCATTTTTCACGGCTGTGTTTCTTTTGTGTGCTGTGTGCATCAGCAAAGCTGTTAAAATGGAGCTGAGAAAAATGCTACTTCTTGCAAGCTATTGAAATCAAGTTATAATAAGAAGATGTTAGTTTTGAGCCATACATTGAGCATTTCAGAACATTAGAAATGTGAAAAATTGAAAAATGAAGTTTGAATTGCCTCAGTTGAGTTGGTTGTTACAACTGAGAAACAAATAGCTTTTTAAAAATATTGTTTCTTATCTAGTGCTCTATCTTGATCAAAGTCTTAGAGTAACTCAGCTATAAATAAATGAACATAAATTTTGATTATTACTCTGCTGTGATGTTTCTAACTGTTCTTATGTAGTAAGCATGTCTAAATGACTTACAGATGTTAAAAGGAATCTTTTTGAGAACTGATAATTTTAAAAACACTCTAACCTGTGTTGTACTGTTTCAGAAAATAAATCTCATTATTTGTTTTTGATATTGGTTTCATTTGGTTTTCTTACCTGCTTGGGAGAAAAGGTATCCAGGTTGGCTTTTTTTTTTTTTTTTTTTTTATTCTT